>CM055117.1:37156636-37437730 GCA_029206835.1 Rana muscosa
TCTTTAGAAGAGGCTTCCTTCTGGGACGACAGCCATGCAGACCAATTTGATGCAGCGTGCGGCGTATGGTCTGAGCACTGACAGGCTGACACCCCACCCCTTCAACCTCTGTAGCAATGCTGGCAGCACTCATACGTCTATTTCCCAAAGACAACCTCTGGATATGACGCTGAGCACGTGCACTCAACTTCTTTGGTGGACCATGGCGAGGCCTGTTCTGGGTGGAACCTGTCCTGTTAAACCGCTGTATGGTCTTGGCCACCGTGCTGCAGCTCAGTTTCAGGGTCTTGGCAATCTTCTTATAGCATAGGCCATCTTTATGTAGAGCAACAATTCTTTTTTTCAGATCCTCAGAGAGTTCTTTGCCATGAGGTGCCATGTTGAACTTTCAGTGATCAGTTTGAGAGAGTGAGAGCGATAACACCAAATTTAATACACCTCCTCCCCATTCATCCCTGAGACCTTGTAACACTAATGAGACACATGTCACCGAGGAGGGAAAAGGGCTAATTGGGCCCAATTTGGACATTTTCACCTAGGGGTGTAATCAAGTTATTTTGAGAGGACAGCAAATTTACACTGTTATACAAGCTGTACACTCACTACTTTACATTGTAGCAAAGTGTCATTTCTTCAGTGTTGTCACATGAAAAGATACATTTAACCACTTCCCGCCCAGTAAATAGGAGATTGACGTCTGGGAAGTGGTTCTGTTATCCACACTGGACGTCTATTGACGTCCTGCAGGATAACAGCCGCCGCGCGCCCGGGGGGGGGCGCATCGCGGCGATCGGTGGAGCGGTGTGTCAGTCTGACACACCGCTACACTGATCTCGGTAAAGAGCCTCCGGCGGAGGCTTTTTACCACGTGATCAGCCGTGTCCAATCACGGCTGATCACGATGTAAATAGGAAGAGGCGTTGATCGGCTCTTCCTCACTCGCGTCTAACGGCTCTCCTGACAGAGGGGGTTCGCGCTGATTGTTTATCAGCGCAGCCCCCCCTCGGATACCCACACTAGACCACCAGGATGCCGCCCAGGACCACCAGGGAAGCCCCAAGCATGTGGATGGCCAGGTAAGTCCCCCATGGCCATCCACATTTACAAATACATAAAAAACATATGCCAATCAGTGCCCACAAATGGGCACTGACTGGCACCATCATGGCACGACCACAATGTGTGATGCACAGCAATGCCAGCCACCAGTGTCATCAGTGCCACCTACTAGTGTCCATCAGTGCCACCTATCAGTGCCCATCCGTGCTCATCTGTGCCCATAAGTGCCCACCTATCAGTGCCCGTCCGTGCCACCTATCAGTGCCACCCATAAGTGCCCATCAGTGCCGCCTATACGTGTCCATCAGTGCCGCCTATGAGTGCCCATCAGTGCCACCTATGAGTGCCCATTAGTGCCGCCTATGAGTGCCCATCAGTGCCGCATACCAGTGCCACATATCAGTGCCCATCAGTGCCGCCTATCAGTGCCCATCAGTGCCACCTATCAGTGCCCATCAGTGCCACCTCATCAGTGCCACCTCATTGGTGCCCATCAGTGTCGCCTTATCAGTGCCCGTCAGTGCCGCCTTATCAGTGCCCGTCATTGAAGTAGAAAAGGTACTTATTTACAAAAAAAATTAACAGAAACAAAGAAAAACATATTTTTTTTCAAAATTTTCGCTTTTTTTATTTGTTGTGCAAAAAATAAAAATCGCAGAGGCGATCAAATACCACCGAAAGAAAGCGCTATTTGTGGGAACAAAATGATAAAAAATTTGTTTGGGTACAGTGTAGCATGACCGCGCAATTGTCATTCAAATTGCGACAGCGCTGAAAGCTCAAAATTGGCTTGGGCAGGAAGCTGTATAAGTGCCTGGTATTGAAGTGGTTAAATACTTACAAAAATGTGAGGGGTGTACTCACTTTTGTGAGATACTGTATATACTATACACTATAGTGTACATATCCAGTTATATGCAGATATATAGCACGCCGTTCCGTGTGTCTGCGGAATGCCGGTCCCCCATCCATGATCTATGTGTTTTTATTAGGATGCAGAATCTTTCTGCCACTTAGACAGACAAATTTACGGCGTCCTCGTTTAGAAAGTGAATTGACTGCTGGTATTGGAGGTAATTCACTCCCTGCACCGCAGTACGCTCGCTGGATAAACCGCCACATGGCCACTGACCAGACAAAAGAAAAACGCGCAGTGTACCCGGCATCCACCACCGGAGCAAAAGGAGGGACGATGGGACCGAATAGGAGAATGAATAGTAGACTGCAGCCGATCGGGACAATACATGAAGACAGGTTGCCGTCACACTGTCTACATGTGTTTTTTTCTGCAGTTCACAGCTCAGGCAGAATGTATGGGCAATATAACAGTCATGACTTACAGTTGGCAGGTTGCGTCGTGTAAAATGCAGCGTGCTGCCAGCTACAAGTGTCTGGGGCCTCCGCAGGAAAGAATTACAAGGCAATGACTGGAAAAATGCATCAGAAGTACATATAGATTAGAAATAAGCTTAGTGTTCGGTCCGAACGTTCTCATTCACATGGGGGGGGGGGTCTTAAAAATTCATGGGGATTTCCAGATTCTAATAAGCCCCCCCAGACCCCCACAACCACCGGGCCTGGGTTGTGGGAAAGAGGCTCTTGACCTCATCAACATGGGGACAAGCTGCTTTGCCAGGAATGGTCCCGCCTGCAAAACACCCCCCTCTCTGTATGTTAAGGGCATGTGGCCTGGTATGGTTCAGAAGGGGGCAGCCTCTATTTTTTTTGATACCCTTTGCCTATTTTACATAGTTACATAGTAGGTGAGGCTGAACAAAGACACAAATCCATCAAGTCCAACCTATGTGTGTGATTATATGTAAGTATTACATTGTATATCCCTGTATGTTGTGGTCGTTCAGGTGCTTATCTAATAGTTTTTTTAAACTATCGATGCCCCCCCGCTGAGACCACCGCCTGTGGAGGGGAATTCCACATCCTGGCCGCTCTTACAGTAAAGAACCCTCTACATAGTTTAAGGTTAAACCTCTTTTCTTCTAATTTTAATGAGTGGCCACGTGTCTTGTTAAACTCCCTTCCGCAAATTTTTTTTATCCCTATTGTGGGGTCACCAGTATGGTATTTGTAAATTAAAATCATATCCCCTCTCAAGTGTCTCTTCTCCAGAGAAAATAAGTTCAGTGCTCACAACCTTTCCTCATAACTAATATCCTCCAGACCCTTTATTAGCTTTGTTGCCCTTCTTTGTACCCACTCCATTTCCAGTACATCCTTCCTGAGGACTGGTGCCCAGAACTAGACAGCATACTCCAGGTGCGGCCGGACCAGAGTTTTGTAGAGTGGGAGAATTATCGCTTTATCTCTGGAGTTGATCCCCTTTTTTAATGCATGCCAACATTCTGTTTTCTTTGTTAGCAGCAGCTTGGCATTGCATGCTATTGTTTAGCCTATCATCTACTGGGACCCCCAGGTCCTTTTCCATCCTAGATTCCCCCAGAGCTCCCCCCCCCCAGTGTATAAATCGCATTCATAATTTTGCCCTCCAATTTTTTTTCATTTTATAGATTCAGCTTCTATTCATTTCAATGGAGTTCAGGTTTGGCGTCCAAACTTCTTTAAAGTTCGCCGAACCCCTGCCGAACCAAACCCAGGACAGTTCGGCTCATCACTAATTACACAAAATCCATACGGCAAGACAGAGCCATCAAAGTGGGCCCTGAATGCAAAGTCCATTTTCTGTAGGACCATACCTACCAACTATGGTCCTGGATCCTGGGACTATGTTAACACTGCCTGGTCCTCATTTCGTCCACTGATCACGGCCACTTTATGGGTTGACCCTGCCCAGGCCCCATCTCTAAATATGCGGGTTTCGCCCACCACACCTAATTACTCTTTGTAAAATTTTAACTTTGTAGCAAGTATCCAGGGCTTATCTGTGTCAGACATTTGTGAACACAGCTAAAAAAATGGCATTAGCACCAAAATTTAAATGATTGCGTCATCTCTGGTGACCCTGGATAATGCCAGAACAGAGATGGTGCTGTCCTTCTGGAGAGAAAAGCAAATTAAGACATTGTCAGGGGGGGGGGGGGGGGAGTACTGTGATCTCTGTGAGAGGTAAAATAAATAAATACCTGGAAGTTTTACATTGACAAATAATTCAGCAAGCATGCTCTTAACACGAAAATACATGCGATGACAGGTCCACTTTGGGGTTAAGCAATGTCTTAGGAATCCCAGAGATGCAGTGAAAGGGAAACCCTACACCTTTCCCTCCTGAAATAGTCCGTCTTCCCATCATCAGACGATAGCGGTCTGTGTGTGAGGGATCAGAGAGCGAGCTGGGGACGTGCTGAAATTAGACTTTACCATTTTAAGACAAGTGGTTCAGAGAAGACACGGCTCTGGAGAGAAGAAATATCAACAAGATCCGCATGAGAGAGGAAAACCTCGAGGGTCAGTTCACCAAAGTATAATCCACGCCGCAATTATTCACTGTGCGCTATTCCCTTGTTTTTACAACCAGAAATTACATTTTTAACTTCATTCAGGCTGGGTTCACACCTACAGGTACAATGGCGTGTTTCAGTGCGATTTCTCTGTACGTTCGGACACATTGTGTGTAGGGCAGCCCATTCATTTCAATAGGCTGTCCTATGCGCGAGAAACGCAGAACAGGAGTCCGTGACCCTTTCTCCAAATCCCACCACCCCGAACCGAACCGAACGGTACTGTGACAGAGGGCCCGTTCATCTTTGTGGACATGTCATCACATCACCACGTCCACCCTTGAGACATTGTGGGCACTGTATGTGATGGGACTCATTGAGTCAGTGAGAAGCCATACATCTTTTCAGTGATGTTACTACATCCACCCTTGAGGTGTTGTCGGCACAGTACGTGATGGGACTCATTGGGTCAGTGAGAGCCCATACATCTTTGTAATGATGCCACCATGTCCACCCTTGAGACATTGTGGGCACTGTATGTGATGGGACTCTTTGAGTCAGTGACAGCCCATACATCTTTGTGATGACGTCACCACGTCCACCCTTCAGGCATTGTCAGCACAGTGATGGGACTCATTGAGTTTGTGGAAGTCCATCCATCTTTGAGATGATATCACCACGTCCACCCTTGAGGTTTTTTTCAGCACTGTATGTGATGGGACTAACCGAGTCAGTGAGAGCCCAAACATATTTGTGGTGACGTCACCACGTCCACCCTTAGTGAGAAGACATATATCTTTGCAGTGATGTTACTACATCCACTCTAGAGGTGTTGTCAGCACTGTAAGTGATGGGACTCTTTAAGTTAGTGGGAGTCCATACATCTTTGCAGTGATATCACCACGTCCACCCTTGAGGTGTTTTAAGCACTTTATGTGATGGGACTAATGGAGTCATTGAGAGCCCAAACATATTTGCTCTGACGTTACCACGTCCACCCTTGAGGCATTGTATGTGATGGGACTCATTGAGTCAGTGAGAGCCCATACATCTTTGTGGTGATGTCACCACATCCACCCTTGAGGTGTTGTCGGCATTGTATGTGATGGGACTCAATGAGTTAGCGGGAGCCCATATATCTTTATGGTGATGTCACCACATCGACCTTTGAGGAGTTGTCAGCACTGTATGTGATGGGACTAACTGAGTCAGTGAGAGCCCAAACATATTTGTGGTGACGTCACCACGTCCACCCTTAGTGAGAAGCCATACACCTTTGCAGTGATGTTACTACATCCACCATAGAGGTGTTGTCGGCAATGTAAGTGATGGGACTCTTTAAGTTAGTGAGAGTCCATACATCTTTGCAGTGATATCACCACGTCCACCCTTGAGGCGTTTTCAGCACTGTATGTGATGGGACTAATTGAGTCAGTGAGAGCCCAAACATCCTTGCGGTGACGTCACCACATCTACCATTGAGGCATTGTCGGCACTGTATGTGATGGGATTCATTGAGTCAGCAAAAGCCCATACATCTTTGCGGTGACGTCACCACATCCACCCTTGAGGAGTTTTCAGCACTGTATGTAATGAAACTCACTGAGTTAGTGGGAGCCCATCCCATACATCTTTGCGGTGACGTCACCCACGTCCACCCTTAAGGCGTTGTCTGTGTTTTATGTGATGGGACTCAAAGAGTTAGTGAGAGCCCATACATCTTTATGGTGATGTCACCACATCGACCTTTGAGGGGTTGTCAGCATTGTATGTGATGGGACTCACTGAGATAGTGGGAGCCCATACATCTTTGCGGTGACGTCACCACGTCCACCCTTGAGGTGTTGTCGGTGTTGTATGTGATGTTACTCAAAGAGTTAGTGGGAGCCCATACATCTTTATGGTGATGTCCAAACATCAACCTTTGAGGGGTTGTCAGCATTGTATGTGATGGGACTCACTGAGTTAGTGAGAGTCCAGACATTTTTGCGGTGATGTCACCACATCCACCCTTGAGGCATTGTCGGCACTGTATGTGATGGGACTCACTGAGATAGTGGGAGCCCATACATCTTTGCGGTGACGTCACAACGTCCACCCTTGAGGTGTTGTCCATGTTGTATGTGATGGGACTCACTGGGTTAGTAAGAGTCCATACATTTTTGCGGTGACGTCATTACATCCACCCTTGAGGCATTGTCGGCACTGTATGTGATGGGACTCACTGAGATAGTGGGAGCCCATACATCTTTGCGGTGACGTCACATCCACCCTTGAGGTGTTGTCGACGTTGTATGTGATGGGACTCAATGAGTCTATAAGAGCCCATGCATCTTTGTGATGACGTAGCCACCTCCACCCTTGAGGCGTTGTTGGCATTGTATATAATGGGGCTCATTGAGCCAGTAAGAGCTCATACATCTTTGCAGTGATGTCATTGTGTCACCGCATCCATCTACATACGGGACTGCATTAAATGCGTGTTTAGTGTGGGTTTCGCCTTTATGTTCAGCTGTGATTAGTTTTCTATAGGGTCACAATTACATAACTTCATTTTTTTTTTTTCTTACTACAAGTGACCTTTTTTTAAAAAGAAAAGTCCACATTAGAAAATACAAACAGAATGCAGATGATGCGCCAAAGCAAAAGACTCGATAAGGTCAGGAACGGCGTCGGAAAACGACTCCATAAACGTATCAAGAACCATCTTTATAACGGTAACTGGGTCACCGGCAGTCCAGGGCGTAAAACTACATTAGAATAACAGGGTCTGTCAGCCCGATTATTCACTGATTACATATTCGCTTCTCCATGTGTATGCCGCAATATATTACAATATGTGACGAGCCGGTCTCTGAGGGGTCCTGCGGGATACGATCGGCAGACATTACAACCATTTCTCTTTGTGACATTGGCCCATCCCGGACATGAATGTTTCATGGGCTGCTAAGTCCTCGGAGAATGGCACTTTTGTGATAAATAAGTCATTGGTTAGAGTCGCATGAAATTAAAATGAAGCGGGGAATTTTATTAGGCACCTCAGAAAAGTCTACAGTTCAATCCTCCATGTGGATTTGGTATTAAAGGGCCACCAAGCTTTAGTAGGAGCTTTGCATCTCTAAAACAGTATTTAGTAAGATTGATCGAGAACTAGGTAACAAGTGAAAGCTGAAATCCCGGTAAACAGCTAAATACACAGATGATATACAGTGGGGCAAAAAAGTATTTAGTCCGCCACCAATTGGGCAAGTTCTCACACTTAGAGAGATGAGAGAGGCCTGTAATTGTCATCATAGGTATACCTCAACTATGAGAGACAAAATGTGGAAACAAATCCAGACAATCACATTGTCTGATTTGGAAAGAATTTATTTGCAAATTATGGTGGAAAATAAGTATTTGGTTCCCTACAAACAAGCAAGATTTCTGGCTCTCACAGACCTGTATCTTCTTCTTTAAGAGGCTCCTCTGTCCTCCACTCATTACCTGTATTAATGGCACCTGTTTGAACTTGTTATCAGTATAAAAGTCCCCTGTCCATAACCTCAAACAGTCACAATCCAAACTCCACTGTGGTGAAGACCAAAGAGCTGTTGAAGGACAGCAGAAACAAAATTGTAGACCTGCGCCAGGCTGGGAAGACTGAATCTGCAATAGGCAAGCAGCTTGGTGTGAAGAAATCAACTGTGGGAGCAATAATTAGAAAATGGAAGACATACAAGACCACTGATAATCTCCCTCGATCTGGGGCTCCACGCAAGATCTCACCCTGTGGGGTCAAAATGATCACAAGAACGGTGAGCAAAAATCCCAGAACCACACGGGGGGACCTAGTGAATGACCTGCAGAGAGCTGGGACCAACGTAACAAAGGCTACCATCAGTAACACACTACGCCGCCAGGGACTCAGATCCTGCAGTGCCAGACGTGTCCCCCTGCTTAAGCCAGTACATGTCCGGGCCCATCTGAGGTTTGCTAGAGAGCATTTGGATGATCCAGAAGAGGATTGGGAGAATGTCATAGGGTCAGATGAAACCAAAGTAGAACCGTTTGGTAGAAACACAACTCGTCGTGTTTGGAGGAGAGAGAATGCTGAGTTGCAACCAAAGAACACCATGCCTACTGTGAAGCATGGGGGTGGCAACATCATGCTTTGTGGCTGTTTCTCTGCAAAGGGAACAAGACGACTGATCTGTGTACATGAAAGAATGAATGGGGCCATGTATCGTGAAAATTTGAGTGCAAACCTCCTCCCATCAGCAAGGGCATTGAAGATGAAACGTGGCTGGGTCTTTCAGCATGACAATGATCCCAAACACACCGCCGGGCAATGAAGGAGTGGCTTCGTAAGAAGCATTTCAAGGTCCTGGAGTGGCCTAGCAAGTCTCCAGATCTCAACCCCATAGAAAACCTTTGGAGGGAGTTGAAAGTCCGTGTTGCCCAGCGACAGTCCTAAAACATCACTGCTCTAGAGGAGATCTGCATGGAGGAATGGGCCAACATACCAGCAACAGTGTGTGACAACCTTGTGAAGACTTACAGCAAACATTTGACCTCTGTCATTGCCAACAAAGGATATATAACAAAGTATTGAGATGAACTTTTGATATTGACCAAATACTTATTTTCCACCATAATTTGCAAAAAAAAATCTTTCCAAATCAGACAATGTGATTGTCTGGATTTGTCTCTCATAGTTGAGGTATACCTATGATGACAATTACAGGCCTCTCTCATCTTTTTAAGTGGGAGAACTTGCACAATTGGTGGCGGACTAAATACTTTTTTGACCCACTGTCCATATACAGAGGGGTGTTCTACCTACCAAAGGATTTGTACTTCTGTCTATCCAGTCTTGAGATTTGGACATTACAGCCAGGTTGGTGACCTGAATTTTTTTTACTGCAGTTACAGCCGCAGAGCTTGGTCACCTATCTGCCCCTAGCCTGTGACTGGATAGAGGATTAGCAGCAACAGACTGAAGAGGACACCTCTGCTTTCTCCTCCTGTCAGCATGTTCCTTGTCAGTATGGCCATAAGAACTTTTTGAAATGGCTAAGCTGGATATTTCAGATGGTGGGGGATGGAGGGTGAAGGTCAAGAAGAAGGGGATGAAAATAACAGTGCAGATTGAAGTCAACGGAATGCACCTAATTTATCCACTGTTATTTCCAGATTAAATACCCAAGCACAATTTGAATTAATGCTAGCTTACAAAAACGACTCCACCACCACCTTTAGAAAAAAATTGAAAAACTGGTTATCCCATCCCAGAGCCTCCAATTACATAGAAGAATGTAAATTTTAACTTTATCACGCAGTCTGAAATACTATGCTATCAGTTAAGCAATATGACGGTGTAGTGCATTATTACTGGTTATCCTTTATTTCTGTTTTCCCCTTCCCATTATTCCTTACCTATTTTAGTTAGAAAGGGCTGAACCATAAGCCTCGTAGAAAACTGCCGGGAGACCTTTCTTGCCGAGAAAACCGGCCGTCTGTACGAGGCATTTCAGGTTTCTCGTCAAGAAAACTGCCCAGAATCTCGATGAGAAAAATAGAGAACCTGCTCTCTATTTTCTCGTCGAGATTCTCGTCGGCCTGTTTCCCGACGAGAAACCTGAGAGTGTGTACGCTTACCTGTCGCCGTGGAAACCCGCGCATGCTCAAAATGACTTTGACGCATGCGCGGTAGCTTCCTAGGCATAGGTAGGGTGTAGCAAGATGGCGGCGGCGGCGGCATCGAATGTGACAACGCACGCTCGTCGTAGTCGATGACGTCACCGCGTTCGTTCCATTCAAAAGAACGGCGGTTCTTTTGAATTGAGCGTGTGTACACTCGGCCGGGACAAGATTCTTGTCAAGAATCTCGTCAGGAAAAACGACGAGGGGATTTTTCCTGACGAGATTCTCGGCAGTGTGTACGAGGCTATAGACCTACTTGGTGACCTCCCAGGCCTACAGTATGAACCCATTAGGGGTAGGCTGGTCTAGGGCATCAAGGTCTGAACAATTCTATAATATATGCCTTTATAGATTTATGTTACTACAAATGTTGAGTATTATATGCTGCAATTCGATTTGTAATGTTCTTACTTAACAAAATAAAAAATGTATTGTTAAAAGAAAATTACAGTGCAGTACCCACTACTCAATGTGACCTCTGTGCTTCCTACTGATTGGTCACCTAGATGGTGTGGGCAATGACAGGCTATGTCTCTGGGTGATGCTGCACTCTCTCCTGATTGGTTAACTTCTCAGTGCAAGGAATGCCAGGATATGTCTCTGGGTGACACCTAAGGAGGGAATCTCTATCTCACCTCAACCACACCCTTGCTCACCTTACCTGACTCATATGGTATGTGAAATTTGCAAATGATGCGAAATACTCTACATTTTTCCTGGTCACAGCTCCACCACTCAACACATGAGTGAACTCTGCATGCCTAAACTGCACCCCTACTCTTCCCCCAGTGCTGACCATTATTGATAAAATCTAATTACACAATGTCCTTCAGATGTCCGCCATACATTCGACAGCCTAGAAATAAGCCACATAATAAAACTGATATTGCCAGCCAAGATCCAGCAAGGTATCAAGAATGGTGATAGGCACTTAGGCAGAACAGGGGCTAATGCCGCGTACACGCGACCGTTTTTCATGACGAGAAAAATTCAATTTTTTTAATTGGTAATTAAAAACGGTCATGTGTGTGGGCTCCAGAGCATTTTTCTCGACGTGAAAAATGGGCATTAAAAATTTAGAACATGCTCTATTTTTTCTCGTCGTTTTTCACGTCGTCGTTTTTCTCGTCGTGAAAACCGGCCGTGTGTAGGCTTTAATGACGGCAAAAAGACGCGCATGCTCAGAAGCAAGTTATGAGACGGGAGCGCTCGTTCTGGTAAAACTAGCGTTTAGATTGGAGATAGTCACGCTGTAACGGACTGAAAAGCACGAGGCTGAAAAGCGCGAATCGTCTCTCACCAAACTTTTACTAACACACGGTAACACAAAATCAGCAAAGGCAGCCCAAAGAGTGGCGCCATCCGAATGGAACTTCCCCTTTATAGTGCCGTCGTACATGTTGTTGTATGTGTTGTACGTCACCGCGCTTTGCGCGAGAATTTTTTTTGACGATAGTGTGTAGGCAAGACAGGCTTGAGAAGAATCACGTAGAGAAAAACTTTGTTTTTTTCAATGACATTAACAACGGCCGTGTGTACGCGGCATTAGTGGTTAGCACTTTCGACTAGCAGCACTAGGGTCATTGGTTTGAATCTCAACCATGGTACTACCTGCCTGGAGTTTGCATGTTCTCCCTGTGTGAGTTTCCTCCCACACTGAGTCCAAAGACATATTGGTAGGTTAATTGGCTCCTGTCTAAATTGGCCCTAGTTTGTGAATGTATGAATGTGAGTTAGGGACCTTAGATTGTAAGCTTCTTGAGGGTAGGGGCTGATGAGAATGTACAATATATATTCGTAAATCGCTGCTTAAATTGACGGCGCTATAGAAGTACCTGAAATAAATAAGTAAAATTAGCTCCTAATGTTGGCCTCTTCTCTCACAATTAGCATTTCATTCACATGTGGTCTTCATTTCATCCACCTACTTTGCAGATGGGCACACCTAAATCAATCCCACTTTATGGGTTGTTCCCACCTAGAAACCTCTTCTAACCACGTAGGGACAGGCCGCCAAGCCCACTTCATGGTTTGGTCCCATCCAGGTCCCTCATCTAGATATGTGAGCCCTGCTTACTTGTAGCCTAGATCCCAGCAATAATGCCTTTCTGAGTTACTATGCACGTGCCGTGACCTGAATGAGGTTGATGTGAAAAAACTGATAATGCCAGCTGAGATCCAGCAAGGTATCAAAAATGGTGATAGGCAGCACAGTGGCTAAGTGGTTGGCACATTTGAATAGCAGCACTGGGGTCACTGGTTTGAATCCCAACCATGGTACGACCTCCCCAGTGTTTGCATTCTCCCTGTGTAGGTTTCCTTCCACACTCCAAAGACATGTTGGTAGGTTAATTGGCTCCTGTCTAAATTGGCCCTAGTTTGTGTATGTATGAATGTGAGTTAAAGCGGAGCTCCACCTTAAAAAAAAAAATATTAACCTCTTCTAACCACGTAGGGACAGGCCGTTAAGCCCACTTTATGGTTTGGTCCCATCCAGGTCCCTCATCTAGATATGTGAGGGCTGCTTACTTGTAGCCTAGATCCCAGCAATAATGCCTTTCTGAGTTACTATACACGTGCCGTGACCTGAATGAGGTTGATGTGATCCCAGGACACGGCCAATCCAAGACACTTGGCACGTAATGCAAGGGCCAACCTATACACATAGCTCTCAACTGTCCATGACCTGGAACAAGGTCCTTCTGTCCCTCTTTCCTCCTCATTCTAACAGTTTGCTGTTTTTCCTTTCTGAACAGAATTCCCCTTTAAATCGATTCAATACAATGCAACACTTTTTCTTAGCAATTCGAAAGAAAAATCTCTTGTAATACTCAGCTTATTAGAGGATTAATAACTCTTCATGAATGTTTGATAATGCCTCATAATGGCCTGTTGGCTAGCAAAGGGTTTATGTTCCTCCAAAGGCTTATTAGGACATAAACCAAGCGCTTTCCATGCAAACAATTTTGTCGACAGAAGTGTCCATTCATTTGTGCGCGCTCCATTAAACGTAGAATTTATCGGTTAGCACCCTGGAAGCTGGAAGGCCATTACCTGCGCTGAAACTCGCTGACAACGGGATTCAAACTGACTTAGTAGGCAGTAAACAGATGCCGACTGTCACCTGAACGCGGAGAAAGGAGCGGGCATGTGAGCGATGAAGATATTTCACATTAATCATTTATGTATCCTCGGGCGGCTGAGCGTATAGATATGTGCGGGGACTAAAACGCTGTGTCAAGCGGGAGAAGATTAACGTAGCCACCTCCTGTCCCCTCACTTTCCAGATACGGAAATGTCCTCTGTTCTCTCCTTCTTTTTCTTTCTTCTCTCTTCTCCATCCTCTCTCTGCCTGATTCTCTCCCTCCTTCACCCATACTGATTCCTTCTCTCTCTTTCTAACTCGTTCATTCCTTGCTCTCCCACCACATCTAATTTTCCCTCTGTATCTCCTTTCCCTCTCTTTCTTTCTTCTTCTCTATTTTCTTTGCTTCTTCTTCTCTCTCTCACTCTCTCTCCTTCTCCTTCTTTCTTTCCATCTCTCCCCCTTTCCGTCTCCTCTCCATCTCTCCCTCTCTCCCTTTCCTTCTTCTCTCTATATTTCCCACTCTCTAATATTCAAATTCAAATAAACTTTATTGGCAGGACCAAATACCTTTTAGTATTGCCAAGGCAGTTTAGTTTGTGGGTGTTTAAATGAGGAAGGGGAAAGCTCTAGGGCAGTCTGTGAGGGTAAAGGGTTAATATAAGAGGAAATTGGGGAGTATTTACAGGATTTCTTTCTCTCTCTCTCTCTCTCCCTTTCCCTCTCTCCCTCTCTCTTCCTTTCCGTCTCTCTCTCTCTCTCTCTCCCATTCCTTCTGTCTCTCTCTCTTCCTGTTCGTCTGTCTCTCTCTCCCTTTCCTTCTGTCCCTCTCTCTTCCTTTCCTTCTCCTTTCCCTCTCTCTCTTTCCTTCTGTCCCTCTCTCTTCCTTTCCTTCTCCTTTCCCTCTCTCCCTTTCCTTCTGTCCCTCTCTCTTCCTTTCCTTCTGTCTCTCTCTCTTCCTTTCCTTCTGCCTCTCTCTCTCTCTTCCTTTCCTTCTGTCTCTCTCTCCCTTTCGTTCTGTACCTCTCTCTTCCTTTCCTTCTGTCTCTCTCTCTCCCTTTCCTTCTGTCCCTCTCTCTTCCTTTCCTTCTGTCTCTCTCTCCCTTTCCTTCTGTCCCTCTCTCTTCCTTTCCTTCTGTCTCTCTCTCTCTTTCCTTCTGTCCCTCTCTTTCTTTCCTTCTGTCCCTCTCTCTTCCTTTCTTTCTGTCTCTCTCTCCCTATCCTTTTGTTCCTCTCTCTTCCTTTCTTTCTGTTTCTCTCTCCCTTTCCTTTTGTCCCTCTCTCTTCCTTTCCTTCTGTCTCTCTCCCTCTCTCTCTCCCTTTCCTTCTGTCCATCTCTCTTCCTTTCCTTCTGTCCCTCTCTCTTCCTTTCCTTCTGTCCATCTCTCTTCCTTTCCTTCTGTCCCTCTCTCTTCCTTTCCTTTTGTTCCTCTTTCTTCCTTTCCTTCTGTCTCTCTCTCTCCCTTTCCTTCTGTCCCTCTCTCTCCCTTACCTTCTGTCCCTCTCTCTCCCTTTCCTTCTGTCTCTCTCTCCCTTTCCTTCTGTCCCTCTCTCTTCCTTTCCTTCTGTCTCTCTCTCCCTTTCCTTCTGTCCCTCTCTCTTCCTTTCCTTCTGTCCCTCTCTCTTCCTTTCCTTCTGTCTCTCTCTCTCCCTTTCCTTCTGTCTCTCTCCCCCTTCCCTTCTGTCCCTCTCTCCCTTTCCTTCTGTCTCTCTCTCCCTTTCCTTCTGTCTCTCTCTCCCCTTCCTTCTGTCTCTCTCTCCCCCTTTCCTTCTGTCTCTCTCTCCCTTTCCTTCTGTCTCTCTCTCCCTTTCCTTCTGTCTCTCTCTCTCCCTTTCCTTCTGTCTCTCTCTCCCTTTCTTTCTGTCCCTCTCTCTCCCTTTCATTCTGTCTCTCTCTCTCTCTCCCTTTCCTTCTGTCTCTCTCTCCCTTTCCTTCTGTCCCTCTCTCTTCCTTTCCTTCTGTCTCTCTCTCCCTTTCCTTCTGTCCCTCTCTCTTCCTTTCCTTCTGTCTCTCTCTCCCTTTCCTTCTGTCTCTCTCTCCCTTTCCTTCTCTTCTCTCCTTTATCGATCCCTTTTCAAGAATGGGACATCTAAGAAGATATGGATTGGATTGCACTGCAGTCTCTACCCCTCTCTCGCTCTCTCCCCCAAAAAACGATCGCTCAAGTGCAAATCCAACCAAATTCATTTAAAATTTTCTTCTTTTCTTTTTTGCGTTGAACATTTTTTTCAGTTTTAGGATTGATTAAAGACAATGTAACCACTTATTGATCGAAATGTTCCTCATTACATGTATGTCCAGCATAGCCCGGCTTACCCCATCTCCCTGTTGATCTCTTCCCCTAACCTTTTCCCCCTCTATCTCTCTATCTGTCAGTATAACCCGAGCAGAACCCTTCACAATCCCGCACTTAACTAATGAGGGGCTTAGCACGTCCTCTCACGTTGCCGATAATCCCTCATAACCTCCACAGATATTTGCTCCTTAGAAGGCCATTATCCAAGCTTTCACTATTATTATCTATCTATGAGAAACGCGTTGATGTGCAATTCAGGATCACCGACTGGCAATGTTTCCTCGTTTAAAGGGTCAGTCCACCATAAACTGGTAATTCAGCTGGAGAGGTTAATCTTCTTATGTTTTGCATTTACGCATCCCCCCCTCCCACTGTTCAAATAAAACCTTTCTATTTTTATTACATATTTTATTGTAGACCTAGTAATGCCATCACAGGTTCTCTGTGCTTCTCTATGCAATGCACACAAATCATGGCTGGTCGGGGGGTGGTAGGGTACTGTACATAGCCTCAGTACTCCTTTCAAGAGCCTTTAACCCAGGGGTAGGCAACCAGTAGTCCTCCAGCTGTTGTGGAACTACATTTCCCATGAGGCATTGCAAGGCTGGAAGTTACAATTACTCCCAGAGGCATGATGGGACTTGTAGTTCTGCAACAGCTGGGGGGCCCCTGGTTGCCTACCCCTGCCTTAGCCCTTATGCAAGGAGTGGGCTGGCTTTTGGGAGGAGTTATGCAAATATCACAATGCCTTGATGGATGGATGTCAGCCTGGAGGTTCTTAGATAGGCTGCATTTACATCTATTGCCAACATGTAAAGCTGAGCCTCCATAATTAAAAGAACTGAAATCCAATCAATAAAAGGGGCGGGCATAGGTGTGCGCAGCCTATTGCATTAGGGTGTGCACCCCAAAGCTCAAACACACACTACCGATCACTCATGATCTTCATTCAGAAAGGGAAGGGGCCAGTAAATTACATATTTACGGCCCCTTCTCCCACTCATTCTAAAACATCCCCACAGCAACAGCCGGCGGGAGAGGAGAGAAGGGAAGTCAGAAGCGCTGTAGGGAGAAGGGGAGGAGCCAGGGCAGTAGGGGGAATTTGTGCTGCACAGGGTGATTAGGGTGTGCCTGGGCACACCTGGCACACCCTGTGCGCACGCCTATGGGGGCAGGCCATTGAAAGTCAGGCTTGGGTGGAAAAAGGCTAGATGATGCCAGACGTCCTCCAGCCAAGAAATGAGGCTCGCTCTATTTAAATTGCTGCAGCTTTTAAAGAGGAAGTAAACCCTGACAAGTTTTTCTGACACCAAGAGATAGAAAGGTGACAGGGGAGGGAGCTCCAGCACACAGCCTGTGATTGAGAGCATTAGCTCTGTTCTTGTGTGCTGTGTGAAGGGGGTGTGTCCCTTCCCTCCAATCAGTTTCAGCTCTCTGCCCCCTTTTTTTTCTGAAAGCTCAGACAAGCTGTATAAATTCTGGAATTTAAATGGCTGTACAGAAGAAATGGCGGCAGATAATCAGGCACAACTTATGCAGGAGGATTTGTTTTATCTCTGTGCATCACCTGAGGCCAGTCACTTCGCTGGGTATATGGAAAGGTTTACAACCACTTTAACTGCAACAGAAACAAAACCAGGTCTCGTGGCAGACGGGACTGTGCTGTGTGACAGAGCTCTGTAAATCTCAGTACTGGATGGACAAAAATACAAATCATTTGGCAGATAAAACATCTCCCATATACGAGTTTTTATTTGCCGGGAGTTCAGATTTTAACATAAAAACCAAGCTGGGGGGAGGGGGGCTTTGTGGCATCATGTGATCCTATGACCTATGGGGTAGCCAGGCTGTCCAGTTGGCAGCGGTGTGGCCCCTGACTCATGGCATTTAGACAGCCCTGTCTTCCCTAGCAGAGGGGGCCCATCATCCTAGCGGGGGAGAGTCAGCCGCTCGGTATTGATTCAGAAGGACAGGCTACAATCTGTGTGTGTATTTCTCAGTAATGAACTTGCTGTTGGCGTCTTGCTTGATTTCACGCAGAAAACATTAAACACCGATCTCGCTATTATTCTAGACATGTACAGTCTGCTCACTTAATGCTCATTCACCTAAAACCACCATCCTTGTTTTCTTCATTCAATCCGCGAGCATCTTCACAGCATCACGGGCCCCTGGGCATAGCAATGCCCCTACCAGCTTGTATCAGGTTCCCCAATCACAGTGCCCCCATAAATCAGGTGTCCCCCATCACAGTGCCCCCATACATCAAGCTATCCCATCACAGTGCCCCCTTACATCACAGTGCCCCCTTACATCAGGTGCCCCATCACAGTGCCCCCTTACATCAGGTGCCCCATCACAACGCCCCCTTACATCAAGGTTTCCCCATCACAGTGCCCCCTTACATTAGGTGTCCCCATACATCAGGTGTCCCCATCACAGGCCCCTGGGCATAGCAATGCCCCTGCCAGCTTGTATCAGGTTCCCCAATCACAGTGCCCCCATACATCAGGTGTCTTCCATCACAGTGCCCCCATACATCAAGCTATCCCATCACAGTGCCCCCTTACATCACAGTGCCCCCTTACATCAGGTGCCCCATCACAGTGCCCCCTTACATCAGGTGCCCCATCACAACGCCCCCTTACATCAAGGTTTCCCCATCACAGTGCCCCCTTACATTAGGTGTCCCCATACATCAGGTGTCCCCATCACAGGCCCCTGGGCATAGCAATGCCCCTGCCAGCTTGTATCAGGTTCCCCAATCACAGTGCCCCCATAAATCAGGTGTCCCCCATCACAGTGCCCCCTTACATCAGGTGCCCCATACATCAGGTGTCCCCCATCACAGTACCCCCTTACATCAAGCTATCCCATCACAGTGCCCCCTTACATCAGGTGCCCCCATCACAGTGCCCCCTTACGTCAGGTGTCCACATACATCAGGTGTCCCCAATCACCATGCCCCCATACATCAGGTTCCCCAATCACAGTGCCCCCTTACATCAGGTGCCCCATACATCAGGTGTCCCCCATCACAGTGCCCCCATACATCAAGCTATCCCATCACAGTGCCCCCTTACATCACAGTGCCCCCTTACATCAGGTGCCCCATCACAGTGCCCCCTTACATCAGGTGCCCCATCACAACGCCCCCTTACATCAAGGTTTCCCCATCACAGTGCCCCCTTACATTAGGTGTCCCCATACATCAGGTGTCCCCATCACAGGCCCCTGGGCATAGCAATGCCCCTGCCAGCTTGTATCAGGTTCCCCAATCACAGTGCCCCCATAAATCAGGTGTCCCCATCACAGTGCCCCCTTACATTAGGTGCCCCATACATCAGGTGTCCCCCATCACAGTGCCCCCTTACATCAAGCTATCCCATCACAGTGCCCCCTTACATCAGGTGCCCCCATCACAGTGCCCCCTTACGTCAGGTGTCCCCATACATCAGGTGTCCCCAATCACCATGCCCCCACACTTTAGGTTCCCCCATCACAGTGTCCCCTTACATCAGGTTTCGCATACATCGGGTGTCCCCCATCACAGTGCCCCCATACATCGGGTGTCCATCACAGTGGCCCCTTACATCACAGTGCCCCCTTACATCAGGTGCCCCATCACAGTGCCCCCTTACATCAGGTACCCCATCACAACGCCCCCTTACATCAAGGTGTCCCCATCACAGTGCCCCCTTACATTAGGTGTCCCCATCACAGTGCCCCCCGCCCCATACATCAGGTGTTCCCCATCACAGTGTCCCCATACAATAGGTTCCCCCATCACAGTGCCCCCATACATTAAGTTTTCCCTGTCACAGTGTACCCTTACATCAGGTGTCCCCGTCACAGTGCCCCCATACATCATGTTTCCCCATCACAGTGTACCCTTACATCAGGTGTCCCCATCACAGTGCCCCCTTACATCAGGAGCCCCATCAAAGTGCCCACATACATCATGTTCCCCCATTACTGTGTCCCAATGCATCAGGTGCCCCCTTACATTAGGTGCCCCATCACAGTGCCCCTCTTAAATCGGGTGTCCTCACCACAGTGCCTCCTTACATTAGGTGTCCCCATACATCAGGTGTCCCCATCACAGTGCCCCCCCCATACATCAGGTGTTCCCAATGACAGTGCCCCCATACATTAGGTGTCCCCGTCACAGTGTACCCTTACATCAGGTGTCCCCGTCACAGTGTACCCTTACATCAGGTCCCCACGTATATCAGGTGTCCCCATCACCATGTTCCTTTCTGTCAGGGTTGTGCCCCCCTTTCCCCCTTATACTTACAGATCACAAATGTTGCAATGAAGGCAGCGCCTCCTTCATCTCCCACGTTGAGACTGAGAGGAGTTCTCAGTCTCAGTGCCAGTTCTCTTCCACCCTCTGCAGGAGAGATGAGAAAGTTGAATCTTCTCTCCAGGAGACGCTAGGCGCGGCTCCTTCTGACAGGAGTGACATTGCAGTTACTCCTGTCAAAGAGCGGCATAAGTAGCCAAGTCCCCAGTGCACCCTCCTAAAACAGCGCCCCCCCCCCCCCTTTTCCTGGCTCCGATCATGCATCTGGGGCCCCTGGACAGAGCCCAGGTGTCCCCAATCATTAATGCCTTGGACTTATTTCATCGGAAATTCCGATCGTGTGTGGGCCCCATCGGATTTTTTTCCATCGGTGTTTAGAAATTTCTGATGGAAAAAAAAAAAAAACGATAGGAAATTCCGATCGTCTGTGTGGAACTCCGATAGAGAAAAAACCCACGCATGCTCAGAATCAAGTCGACACATGCTCAGAAGCATTGAACTTCATTTTTCTCGGCTCGTCGTAGTGTTGTACGTCACCGTGCTCTTGACGGTCGGAATTGTGTCTGACGGTGTGTATGCAAGACTGATGGAAGACAACTTGAACGGAATTCCGACGGAAAATTCCATCGGATTTTAACCCATCGGAAATTCCGATTGTGTGTACAGGGCTGCAAAAGATTCATCTCAACCGAAAATCAACAAAGTAGGGATGTTACTGATTACAATTTTCGTGTTCGATTAATCGATTATTTTTTTAAAATCGATTAATCGACAAATTTTGATTAATTATAACGCACATACAGATCCAACTACTTTTAGCTGATCTCCTTGCAGGCCGATTCCCAGTGCAGCTCCCAACCACTGGAAAAATGGATAGCAGGATACAAAAAACACACAAAGGCAGCGTTTGATGGGAATAGCATTAAAACTTTTATAGCCTTCAAGTAGGTAACAAAATAAATATTGCACTGGAGATAAAATCGATGTAGCTACATAAACTGTAATAATGGTGCGAGTAATACCAAAAGCAGTCATAAAAACATGTAGCCAAGTATGATACTGGTATAAAAATGTGTACAACGATACCACTGCTGAATCCAGATGAGAAGGAGCTAACATCAGTCCGTCGGCATGTAGATGTCCCGTGAAGGGAACTATCACAACTCCCAGTGGATGGCTGTAGAATCCCAGGTTGATAGAGGGAAGTGATAGAGGGAAATGTAACAGCCCTTGCGTGTGGCAGATAGTAAGGTCCCGCCGGCATGCAGATATGAAGGCACAGCAAAGGAGCCCTTCTGATGGACACGGCAAGCCCCGCCGGTGTCCGTGACGTCGCCGGATCTCCGACGGAACTCCCTGAAGACCCGGAAGCCGGCGGAGAGGTGAGTGCCAATCAAAAGAATTTTGATCGATCAAAAAAATTAATCGATTAATCGAGGAATTAATAGTTAATTTCCACAGCCCTACAACAAAGTAATACTAAGTGTATTTAGATACATTGTTAGTGCACTAAAGTGCCGCATCATCAGGGGGCGCTGTGAGAACCAGGAGAAGACAGCCGGCCCCCGATGACATCAGAAAGGAAGATGGCGGCACGCTCTGGATCAGCAGAGCTCTGGATCACAACTGGATTCGCTGGGCACGTGAGGGGAAGCAGTGGTCTCTCTGCAGAGATCCAACATGCCCCCTCTACTGAGTCAGGTTTATAGCTCTGCAATCAGCAAAGCTCATGCATGTTAGAGCAAACCTCTACCCTTCATATTCTTTAGAAAGCAGCCACAGCCTGCGTAAAAAAGGTTGTTCCTTGCCAGCATGCTGTAGAAATGGACCTCTGCGCCGTATGTGGTCTGTCTGGTAGGTCTGACACATCATCTACTGACCTCTGCAGAGAGACCACTGCTCATGTTCTTGGTTGATTGATAAGCTCAAGCGCTGACCCAGCAGGGGACTTGTTAGATCTTTGCAGAGACACCACTTCCTCCTCACAGAGAGAAAGGGTCCTTTTACTTCTACAGCATGCTTTCTAAAGAAAAAGGCTTTGGTCTCTCTGCAGAGGTCTGACACACAGCAGGGAGCATGAACATTGGGGACCCTTTTCTACAGCATGATGGCAGGGGTCTGGCTTTTCTACTCAAGCTGTGACAAAGGTGTTTTGAACCTCGGCAGAGAGCCCACTGCTTCAACAAAGAGCAAGAGTCCTTCTGTGCGCCATGATGGCAGGGGTCTGGCTTTTCTACTCAAGCTGTGACAAAGGTGTTTTGAACCTCGGCAGAGAGCCCACTGCTTCAACACAGAGCAAGAGTCCTTCTGTGCGCCATGATGGCAGGGGTCTGGCTTTTCTACTCAAGCTGTGGGAAAGTTGTTTTGAACCTCGGTAGAGAGCCCACTGCTTCAACAAGGAGCAAGAGTCCTTCGGTGTGCCATGCTGGCAGCGGCCTGGCTTTTCTACTCAAGTTCTGGCAAAGGTTTTTTGGACCTTAGCAGAGAGACCACTGCTTCACAAAAAGTGAAGGTCCTTCTATCTGGCATAATGGCAGGGGCCTGGCTTTTCTACTCAAGCTGTGGGTACTTTTTTTAAAGGGAACAAGGTGTTAAGCCTGGTACACACGGTCAGACTTCCATCTGACTTTTCCGTGGATTTTTGTCCGAACGGAGTTGGCCGGGCACACCCATAGCATACACACCACAGGACTTTTCTACAAACATATCCAAAACTTTTTTCAACATTACGTGGTTTTTCTGCTCTTTTCTGCTCTTTACTGCCACCCTTTGGTCAACTTCTGCTATTGTTGGTTGATTTTAACATTATTTGTTTAGTCCATCGGACAAAAGTCCGATGGTTATCTGTACACACGGTCGGACTTTGCTCCATCGGACTTTTGTTGGGCAAAAGTTTGTCCGTTTGCAGACCCAACTTTTGTCCGATGAAATCCAAAACCAAACGAAAAAAGTTTGTCCGATGGAGCGTGCACACGGTCGGATTGTTGGTCCAACTTGCTCAAAATGAAGTTTGTTGGCCAAAAGTCCAACCGTGTGTACGGGGCTTTAGACTCTGGTTGGGCTTTAGAAATGTCCTCGGACCCCCAAAGCTTGGGGGTCACCACGTGGCTATAGGAGAAAAAACCAAGTGGTCCCCTGAGATGGAACATTTATAACAATGTTTATCTAGTATGACTCGGCACGGTGCGCAGTGTGCCGCACTCTCCGCTGATCCATGTGCCCAGATCCTACTAATCCCGGCAGTCTTATGCGGTGACACACGGCGCCGAGCGCCGTCACTGCCTCCCTGATGGAATGGATGTCAGACTCCGGCAGACCGGCATTGACAGCGCCAATTATAATGACGGATCTCTATGAACAATCGTTTCCCCTTCAGATCATCTGAGCATCAGAAGTCTTCTAGCCGGATCTTGGTTTCCATATAATGTTTAGTGATTCCAACATTCAGCCAATCATTTTATTATTATCTTCCTGAAAGAGGTTCCTATTGGCCTGCAGAGTCTTCCCCTTCAACTTCCTAATAATAATGATGATACAGGTGCCAATCCCTGTAGGGTAAGAGTTTTCATGCTGTCACTCACCCTGTATGAAGCTACCCAATGATTATAGTGATCAGTCCAAATATTTTTACAGAAGCTTTCTATCAAAAATGAACAAAAAAAAAAATGAAAAATAATTTTTGGTCTGTAAGCGCCTTACAGGTCAGAATTTTACTACAAGTGGCTTGAAGGAGAAGATCAGCATTACCCCCATGGCTGCGAATAACAGTAAATGGATAGGCTGCATTCTCAGTGATGTCACCGGTCTCTAGTGAATGGATAGGCTGCATTCTCAGTGATGTCACCGGTCTCTAGTGAATAGATAGGCTGCATTCTCAGTGATGTCACCGGTCTCTAGTGAATGGATAGGCTGCATTCTCAGTGATGTCACCGGTCTCTAGTGAATGGATAGGCTGCATTCTCAGTGATGTCACCGGTCTCTAGTGAATGGCTGGCTGCATTCTCAGTGATGTCATCGGTCTCTAGTGAATGGATAGGCTGCATTCTCAGTGATGTCACCCATCTCTAGTGAATGGATAGGCTGTATTCTCAGTGATGTCACCGGTCTCTAGTGAATGGATAGGCTGCATTCTCAGTGATGTCACCCGTCTCTAGTGAATGGATAGGCTGCATTCTCAGTGATGTCACCCGTCTCTAGTGAATGGATAGGCTGTATTCTCAGTGATGTCACCGGTCTCTAGTGAATGGATAGGCTGCATTCTCAGTGATGTCACCGGTCTCTAGTGAATGGATAGGCTGCATTCTCAGTGATGTCACCGGTCTCTAGTGAATGGCTGGCTGCATTCTCAGTGATGTCATCGGTCTCTAGTGAATGGATAGGCTGCATTCTCAGTGATGTCACCCATCTCTAGTGAATGGATAGGCTGTATTCTCAGTGATGTCACCGGTCTCTAGTGAATGGATAGGCTGCATTCTCAGTGATGTCACCCGTCTCTAGTGAATGGATAGGCTGCATTCTCAGTGATGTCACCCGTCTCTAGTGAATGGATAGGCTGTATTCTCAGTGATGTCACCGGTCTCTAGTGAATGGATAGGCTGCATTCTCAGTGATGTCATCGGTCTCTAGTGAATGGATAGGCTGCATTCTCAGTGATGTCATCGGTCTCTAGTGAATGGATAGGCTGCATTCTCAGTGATGTCACCGGTCTCTAGTGAATGGATAGGCTGCATTCTCAGTGATGTCACTGGTCTCTAGTGAATGGATGGGCTTCATTCTCAGTGATGTCACTGGTCTCTAGTGAATGGATAGGCTGCATTCTCAGTGATGTCACCGGTCTCTAGTGAATGGATAGGCTTCATTCTCAGTGATGTCACTGGTCTCTAGTGAATGGATAGGCTGCATTCTCAGTGATGTCACTGGTCTCTAGTGAATGGATAGGCTTCATTCTCAGTGATGTCACTGGTCTCTAGTGAATGGATAGGCTGCATTCTCAGTGATGTCACTGGTCTCTAGTGAATGGATAGGCTGCATTCTCAGTGATGTCACCGGTCTCTAGTGAATGGATAGGCTGTATTCTCAGTGATGTCACCTGTCTCTAGTGAATGGATAGGCTGCATTCTCAGTGATGTCACCTGTCTCTAGTGAATGGATAGGCTGCATTCTCAGTGATGTCACCGGTCTCTAGTGAATGGATAGGCTGTATTCTCAGTGATGTCACCGGTCTCTAGTGAATGGATAGGCTGTATTCTCAGTGAGGTCACCACTCTCTAGTGAATGGATAGGCTGTATTCTCAGTGATGTCACCGGTCTCTAGTGAATGCATAGGCTGTATTCTCAGTGATGTCACCGGTCTCTAGTGAATGGATAGGCTGTATTCTCAGTGATGTCACCGGTCTCTAGTGAATGGATAGGCTGCATTCTCAGTGATGTCATCGGTCTCTAGTGAATGGATAGGCTGCATTCTCAGTGATGTCACCGGTCTCTAGTGAATGGATAGGCTGCATTCTCAGTGATGTCATCGGTCTCTAGTGAATGGATAGGCTGCATTCTCAGTGATGTCACCGGTCTCTAGGGAAAGGATAGGCTGCATTCTCAGTGATGTCACTGCTCTCTAGTGAATGGATAGGCTGCATTCTCAGTGACATCATCGGTCTCTAGGGAATGGATAGGTTGCATTCTCAGTGATGTCACAGGTCTCTAGTGAATGGATAGGCTGCATTCTCAGTGATGTCACCGGTCTCTAGTGAATGGATAGGCTGCATTCTCAGTGACGTCATCGGCCTCTAGTGAATGGATAGGCTGTATTCTCAGTGATGTCACCGGTCTCTAGTGAATAGATAGGTTGCATTCTCAGTGATGTCATCGGTCTCTAGTAAATGGATAGGCTGCATTCTCAGTGATGTCACCGGTCTCTAGTGAATGGATAGGCTGTATTCTCAGTGATGTCACCGGTCTCTAGTGAATAGATAGGTTGCATTCTCAGTGATGTCACCGGTCTCTAGTGAATGGATAGGCTGCATTCTCAGTGATGTCACTGCTCTCTAGTGAATGGATAGGCTGCATTCTCAGTGATGTCACCGGTCTCTAGTGAATGGATAGGCTTCATTCTCAGTGATGTCACTGGTCTCTAGTGAATGGATAGGCTGCATTCTCAGTGATGTCACTGGTCTCTAGTGAATGGATAGGCTTCATTCTCAGTGATGTCACTGGTCTCTAGTGAATGGATAGGCTGCATTCTCAGTGATGTCACTGGTCTCTAGTGAATGGATAGGCTGCATTCTCAGTGATGTCACCGGTCTCTAGTGAATGGATAGGCTGTATTCTCAGTGATGTCACCTGTCTCTAGTGAATGGATAGGCTGCATTCTCAGTGATGTCACCTGTCTCTAGTGAATGGATAGGCTGCATTCTCAGTGATGTCACCGGTCTCTAGTGAATGGATAGGCTGTATTCTCAGTGATGTCACCGGTCTCTAGTGAATGGATAGGCTGTATTCTCAGTGATGTCACCACTCTCTAGTGAATGGATAGGCTGTATTCTCAGTGATGTCACCGGTCTCTAGTGAATGGATAGGCTGTATTCTCAGTGATGTCACCGGTCTCTAGTGAATGGATAGGCTGTATTCTCAGTGATGTCACCGGTCTCTAGTGAATGGATAGGCTGCATTCTCAGTGATGTCATCGGTCTCTAGTGAATGGATAGGCTGCATTCTCAGTGATGTCACCGGTCTCTAGTGAATGGATAGGCTGCATTCTCAGTGATGTCATCGGTCTCTAGTGAATGGATAGGCTGCATTCTCAGTGATGTCACCGGTCTCTAGGGAAAGGATAGGCTGCATTCTCAGTGATGTCACTGCTCTCTAGTGAATGGATAGGCTGCATTCTCAGTGACATCATCGGTCTCTAGGGAATGGATAGGTTGCATTCTCAGTGATGTCACAGGTCTCTAGTGAATGGATAGGCTGCATTCTCAGTGATGTCACCGGTCTCTAGTGAATGGATAGGCTGCATTCTCAGTGACGTCATCGGCCTCTAGTGAATGGATAGGCTGTATTCTCAGTGATGTCACCGGTCTCTAGTGAATAGATAGGTTGCATTCTCAGTGATGTCATCGGTCTCTAGTAAATGGATAGGCTGCATTCTCAGTGATGTCACCGGTCTCTAGTGAATGGATAGGCTGTATTCTCATTGATGTCACCGGTCTCTAGTGAATAGATAGGTTGCATTCTCAGTGATGTCACCGGTCTCTAGTGAATGGATAGGCTGCATTCTCAGTGATGTCACTGCTCTCTAGTGAATGGATAGGCTGCATTCTCAGTGATGTCACCGGTCTCTAGTGAATGGATAGGCTGCATTCTCATTGATGTCACCGGTCTCTAGTGAATGGATAGGCTGCATTCTCAGTGATGTCACCAGTCTCTAGTGAATGGATAGGCTGCATTCTCAGTGATGTCACCGGTCTCTAGTGAATGGATAGGCTGCATTCTCAGTGATGTCACCGGTCTCTAGTGAATGGATAGGCTGCATTCTCAGTGATGTCACTGGTCTCTAGTGAATGGATAGGCTGCATTCTCAGTGATGTCACCGGTCTCTAGTGAATGGATAGGCTGCATTCTCAGTGATGTCATCGGTCTCTAGTGAATGGATAGGCTGCATTCTCAGTGATGTCACCGGTCTCTAGTGAATGGATAGGCTGTATTCTCAGTGATGTCACCGGTCTCTAGTGAATGGATAGGCTGCATTCTCAGTGATGTCATCGGTCTCTAGTGAATGGATAGGCTTCATTCTCAGTGATGTCACTGGTCTCTAGTGAATGGTTAGGCTGCATTCTCAGTGATGTCACCTGTCTCTAGTGAATGGATAGGCTGCATTCTCAGTGATGTCACCTGTCTCTAGTGAATGGATAGGCTGCATTCTCAGTGATGTCATCGGTCTCTAGTGAATGGATAGGCTGCATTCTCAGTGATGTCACTGGTCTCTAGTGAATGGATAGGCTGTATTCTCAGTGATGTCACCGGTCTCTAGTGAATGGATAGGCTGCATTCTCAGTGATGTCATCGGTCTCTAGTGAATGGATAGGCTGCATTCTCAGTGATGTCACCGGTCTCTAGTGAATGGATAGGCTGCATTCTCAGTGATGTCATCGGTCTCTAGTGAATGGATAGGCTGCATTCTCAGTGATGTCACCGGTCTCTAGTGAATGGATAGGCTTCATTCTCAGTGATGTCATCGGTCTCTAGTGAATGGGTAGGCTGCATTCTCAGTGATGTCACCGGTCTCTAGTGAATGGATAGGCTGTATTCTCAGTGATGTCACCTGTCTCTAGTGAATGGATAGGCTGCATTCTCAGTGATGTCACCTGTCTCTATTGAATGGATAGGCTGCATTCTCAGTGATGTCACCGGTCTCTAGTGAATGGATAGGCTGTATTCTCAGTGATGTCACCGGTCTCTAGTGAATGGATAGGCTGTATTCTCAGTGATGTCACCACTCTCTAGTGAATGGATAGGCTGTATTCTCAGTGATGTCACCGGTCTCTAGTGAATGGATAGGCTGTATTCTCAGTGATGTCACCGGTCTCTAGTGAATGGATAGGCTGTATTCTCAGTGATGTCACCACTCTCTAGTGAATGGATAGGCTGTGTTCTCAGTGATGTCACTGGTCTCTAGTGAATGGATAGGCTGTATTCTCAGTGATGTCACCGGTCTCTAGTGAATGGATAGGCTGTATTCTCAGTGATGTCACTGATCTCTATTGAATGGATAGGCTGCATTCTCAGTGATGTCACCTGTCTCTAGTGAATGGATAGGCTGCATTCTCAGTGATGTCACCTGTCTCTAGTGAATGGATAGGCTGCATTCTCAGTGATGTCACCTGTCTCTAGTGAATGGATAGGCTGCATTCTCAGTGATGTCACCGGTCTCTAGTGAATGGATAGGCTGTATTCTCAGTGATGTCACCGGTCTCTAGTGAATGGATAGGCTGTATTCTCAGTGATGTCACCACTCTCTAGTGAATGGATAGGCTGTATTCTCAGTGATGTCACCGGTCTCTAGTGAATGGATAGGCTGTATTCTCAGTGATGTCACCGGTCTCTAGTGAATGGATAGGCTGTATTCTCAGTGATGTCACTGATCTCTAGTGAATGGATAGGCTGTATTCTCAGTGATGTCACTGATCTCTAGTGAAGGGATAGGCTGCATTCTCAGTGATGTCACAGGTCTCTAGTGAATGGATAGGCTGCATTCTCAGTGATGTCACCGGTCTCTAGGGAAAGGATAGGCTGCATTCTCAGTGATGTCACTGCTCTCTAGTGAATGGATAGGCTGCATTCTCAGTGACATCATCGGTCTCTAGGGAATGGATAGGTTGCATTCTCAGTGATGTCACAGGTCTCTAGTGAATGGATAGGCTGCATTCTCAGTGATGTCACCGGTCTCTAGTGAATGGATAGGCTGCATTCTCAGTGACGTCATTGGCCTCTAGTGAATGGATAGGCTGTATTCTCAGTGATGTCACCGGTCTCTAGTGAATGGATAGGCTGCATTCTCAGTGATGTCATCGGTCTCTAGTAAATGGATAGGCTACATTCTCAGTGATGTCACCGGTCTCTAGTGAATGGATAGGCTGTATTCTCAGTGATGTCACCGGTCTCTAGTGAATAGATAGGTTGCATTCTCAGTGATGTCATCGGTCTCTAGTAAATGGATAGGCTGCATTCTCAGTGATGTCACCGGTCTCTAGTGAATGGATAGGCTGTATTCTCAGTGATGTCACCGGTCTCTAGTGAATAGATAGGTTGCATTCTCAGTGATGTCACCGGTCTCTAGTGAATGGATAGGCTGCATTCTCAGTGATGTCACTGCTCTCTAGTGAATGGATAGGCTGCATTCTCAGTGATGTCACCGGTCTCTAGTGAATGGATAGGCTGCATTCTCAGTGATGTCACCGGTCTCTAGTGAATGGATAGGCTGCATTCTCAGTGATGTCACCGGTCTCTAGTGAATGGATAGGCTGCATTCTCAGTGATGTCACCGGTCTCTAGTGAATGGATAGGCTGCATTCTCAGTGATGTCACCGGTCTCTAGTGAATGGATAGGCTGCATTCTCAGTGATGTCACCGGTCTCTAGTGAATGGATAGGTTGCATTCTCAGTGATGTCACCGGTCTCTAGTGAATGGATAGGCTGCATTCTCAGTGATGTCACCGGTCTCTAGTGAATGGATAGGCTGCATTCTCAGTGATGTCACCGGTCTCTAGTGAATGGATAGGCTGCATTCTCAGTGATGTCATCGGTCTCTAGTGAATGGATAGGCTGTATTCTCAGTGATGTCACCGGTCTGTAGTGAATGGATAGGCTGTATTCTCAGTGATGTCATCGGTCTCTAGTGAATTGATAGGCTGCATTCTCAGTGATGTCACCGGTCTCTAGTGAATGGATAGGCTGCATTCTCAGTGATGTCACCGGTCTCTAGTGAATGGATAGGCTGCATTCTCAGTGATGTCACCGGTCTCTAGTGAATGGATAGGTTGCATTCTCAGTGATGTCACCGGTCTCTAGTGAATAGATAGGTTGCATTCTCAGTGATGTCACCAGTCTGTAGTGAATGGATAGGCTGCATTCTCAGTGATGTCACCGGTCTCTAGGGAATGGATAGGCTGCATTCTCAGTGATGTCACCAGACTCTAGTGAATGGATAGGCTGCATTCTCAGTGATGTCACCGGTCTCTAGTGAATGGATAGGCTGCATTCTCAGTGATGTCATCGGTCTCTAGTAAATGGATAGGCTACATTCTCAGTGATGTCACCGGTCTCTAGTGAATGGATAGGCTGTATTCTCAGTGATGTCACCGGTCTCTAGTGAATAGATAGGTTGCATTCTCAGTGATGTCATCGGTCTCTAGTAAATGGATAGGCTGCATTCTCAGTGATGTCACCGGTCTCTAGTGAATGGATAGGCTGTATTCTCAGTGATGTCACCGGTCTCTAGTGAATAGATAGGTTGCATTCTCAGTGATGTCACCGGTCTCTAGTGAATGGATAGGCTGCATTCTCAGTGATGTCACTGCTCTCTATTGAATGGATAGGCTGCATTCTCAGTGATGTCACCGGTCTCTAGTGAATGGATAGGCTGCATTCTCAGTGATGTCACCGGTCTCTAGTGAATGGATAGGCTGCATTCTCAGTGATGTCACTGGTCTCTAGTGAATGGATAGGCTGCATTCTCAGTGATGTCACCGGTCTCTAGTGAATGGATAGGCTGCATTCTCAGTGATGTCAGTGGTCTCTAGTGAATGGATAGGCTGCATTCTCAGTGATGTCACCGGTCTCTAGTGAATGGATAGGTTGCATTCTCAGTGATGTCACCGGTCTCTAGTGAATGGATAGGCTGCATTCTCAGTGATGTCACCGGTCTCTAGTGAATGGATAGGCTGCATTCTCAGTGATGTCACCGGTCTCTAGTGAATGGATAGGCTGCATTCTCAGTGATGTCATCGGTCTCTAGTGAATGGATGGGCTGTATTCTCAGTGATGTCACCGGTCTGTAGTGAATGGATAGGCTGTATTCTCAGTGATGTCATCGGTCTCTAGTGAATGGATAGGCTGCATTCTCAGTGATGTCACCGGTCTCTAGTGAATGGATAGGCTGCATTCTCAGTGATGTCACCGGTCTCTAGTGAATGGATAGGCTGCATTCTCAGTGATGTCACCGGTCTCTAGTGAATGGATAGGTTGCATTCTCAGTGATGTCACCGGTCTCTAGTGAATAGATAGGTTGCATTCTCAGTGATGTCACCAGTCTGTAGTGAATGGATAGGCTGTATTCTCAGTGATGTCACCGGTCTCTAGGGAATGGATAGGCTGCATTCTCAGTGATGTCACAGGTCTCTAGTGAATGGATAGGCTGCATTCTCAGTGATGTCACCAGACTCTAGTGAATGGATAGGCTGCATTCTCAGTGATGTCACCAGACTCTAGTGAATGGATAGGCTGCATTCTCAGTGATGTCACCGGTCTCTAGTGAATGGATAGGCTGCATTCTCAGTGATGTTCTTCTTTAATGAAGAACAGCATTCTTATGTTCTGAATATCCCCCACGCTCGCATACCACGGTATACAGAGAACTTCCACTTTAAACCATTCATTATGAAGTCACATGGGGGATGTGTAATGGGTTCTGGTTAAGTCATCTTGCTATCAATTACTTTTGATCGAGTTATTTCTTCTTCTTTTTTTTTATGCTCTTTAATCTCTGGGATGTATATTGGCTGTCATAGCGCACTTAGAGCAGACAGTGTGTGCGAGGCTCCTCACCCCTTAAAAGCAGGAAGATGCGCTCTAAGTAATCACGGTCATTAGTGTAATTACTGCTGTGGAAGGGTTTATTATTTTTACCAGGCACTATAGGGAAGGGTTCGGCGGTCGCTCTCTAGTAACGCTGCACACTCACAAGGCCAGCCGCAATGCTACGCTCTATTTATTTCCACCAGGGGGGCAGCGCATGGGTCTATTTACACCTTATGGCACATAAATGGGTGCACTGTGTAGGTCAACCCATTTATTCTGAATTGGGGTGATAACAGGTCCTGCATGGTTTTTTGAGCATAGGCATCCTTGTGATGCACAATAGATGTGCATGTGGGTACAAATAAACTGACTTTGCCTAGGCTGCGATGATGTCATCAGCCTGCTGCAGGCAGGAGGAAGCATTTCCTAAATCTCCTCCCCCCCAGTAATCAGACTGCAACATTGTAACTTTGCAAGACTACAGACTGCAGCAGCAGCTGATCTGCATCAGATGTCTCATACATGCCAGCTTCCCCGGATTTGCAGGAATAGTCCCGCATTTTGATCAGCTATCCCAGATTTGCAGGGACAATCCCACATTTTGATCAGCTATCCCAGATTAGCAGGGGCAGTCCCGCATTTTGATCAGCTATCCCGGATTAGCAGGGACAGTCCCGCATTTTGATCAGCTATCCCGGGTTAGCAGGGACAATCCCACATTTTACCAGCTGTCCCAGATTTGCAGGGACAGTCCCGCATTTTGATCAGCTGTCCCGGATTAGCAGGGACAGTACCGCATTTTGATCAGCTATCCCAGATTAGTAGGGACAGTCCCACATTTTACCAGCTGTCCCAGATTTGCAGGGACAGTCCCGCATTTTTACCAGCTGTCCCAGATCTGAAGGGACAATCCCACATTTTGATCAGCTGTTCCGGATTTGCAGGGACAGTCCTGCATTTTTACCAGTTGTCCTAGATTTGAAGGGACAATCCCACATTTTGATCAGTTGTCCCGGATTTGCAGGAGCTGTTTCCAGCGCCACATCTTGGGATCACAACATCAGTGGCGTCACTAGGGTTGGTGTCACCCGGTGCCAAAAAAAATGGTGTCACCCCCCAACAACTATAGTCCCCCCTCAGTACAGACCCCCCTCCACTAACTACAGACCCCACTCCCACAGTATAGATCCCTTCCCTCAGTACAAACCCGCTCCACTAAGTACAGACTCTCCGCCATCAATATAGACCCGCCTCCCTCAGTATGAACCCCCACCTCAGTGCAGACCGCTCCATCAGTACAGACACCCCCACCTCAGTGCAGACCCCCTCAGTTACAGACACCCCCCTCAGTTACAGACACCCCTCGTACAGACACCCCCCTCAGTACAGACACCCCCCTCAGTACAGACACCCCCCTCAGTAACAGACACCCCCTCGTACAGACTCCCCCTCGTACAGACTCCCCCTCGTACAGACCACCCCTCAGTTACAGACACCCCTCGTACAGACACCCCCCTCAGTACAGACACCCCCCTCAGTACAGACACCCCCTCGTACAGACTCCCCCTCGTACAGACACCCCCTCAGTTACAGACACCCCCTCAGTTACAGACACACCCTCAGTTAAAGACCCCCCCTCAGTTAAAGACCCCCCCTCAGTTACAGACACCCCCCTCAGTTACAGACACCCCCCTCAGTACATACACCCCCCTCAGTACAGACACCCCCTCAGTACAGACACCCCCACCTCAGTACAGACCGCTCCATCAGTACAGACACCCCCACCTCAGTGCAGACCTCCTCAGTTACAGACACCCTGCTCAGTTACAGACACCCCCCACAGTACCAGACACCCCTCGTACAGACACCCCCTCAGTTACAGACACCCCCCTCAGTACAGACACCCCCCTCAGTACAGACACCCCCTTGGTACCAGACCCCCCTCAGTACAGACACCCCCTCAGTTACAGCCCCCCTGGTGCAAACTCCCCCTAGTGCAGACCCCAGCAGTACAGACACCCCCTCCCCCCATCAGTAAAGATGCCCCCCTTACCTTACAGACCTCAGAACAGAGCGGCAGATACACACAGCGGTGTGTCTCTCGAGCGCGGGCTCCTCCTCCTCCTCTGTGGATGTAAACAGAGAGGAGGCAGAGGGGGCGGCAGCTTCCTTCCGCTCCGCTGAGGGACACAGCCGCAGCGTGAGCCTAAGGCACAGGGCAGCGGGCAATGTCAGTGTGGTGCCGCTGCGCTACCCACGGGTGTCACCCCTCTGGTGGGTGTCACCCGGGTGCGGCCCGCCCCCCCCCGCACCTGGCTAGCAACGCTAGTGCGTGTCGTCACATCATCACAGTGCAGTGTGATGATGTGACAGGCTGAGTCGCTCGCTGGCTCTGTAGGGTAGGGAGGAGGATTGGAATTTAGGAATAGGAAGAATAAGGAGCCGGAGGACACACACCAGGCGCGGCCGCGGCGCTGGAGGTGTTGTTCCAGGCTTCCAGCCCAGCGGGGTGAAATTAATCAATGAATGGGTCAGCTGTAAAAAAAAAAAAAAAAAAAGGGAGGGTGTCACCCCTCTAGCGGGTGTCACCCGGGGGCGGACCGCCCCCCCCCGCACCCCCCTAGCAACGCCTCTGCACAACATCATCCTTATTTGAGTTAATGCAGTCAAAAAAGGCATTCCTTGTGGGAATCAGGGTACAAGTGGGCGGTCCCAGCATATTTGGGTAAGACTAAGCAATAAAGTGGGCATGATGGGTGCCTCCTGCATATTTAGAGGTGTAGTCTGGCCAGGATTAACCTGACACTGGATGATGCCTTAAAGTGGTTGTATACCCAAAATATGTACAAGCACCTACATTAAGGCTTACCTCTAGGTGCTTGCAATATCTCCGAGACCTACACAGTCTCGGAGATATTTGCAAAAAAGACTGTACCGCTATCTACGGCGCATGCGCGCCGTAGATAACGGCGCAGGCGCACTGAGCGCGGCGGCTCTTGAATGGGAGCCTGCCGGACACTGCCGGAAATTCGCGCATGCACGGGGATCGTGCCGTTCCCCGCGCATGTGCGGGAGTAACGTCATCGCCGCTCCGGCCAATCACAGCGCCGGAGCGGCGATACCCGGAAGTCACTCCGGGTATCATGGATTCGACGGAGGACGTGTCCGAGGACCGCTGCGGGGGCTTCGATCTAAGGTAAGTGATTGATAATGAGCTAATATGCTAGTCATACTAGCTCATTATACCTTTGCCTTGCAGGTTGACCAAAAAAAAAAAAAGTTTTGCGGTATACAACCGCTTTAACAAAGATGGTTAAGCAAAGGATAAATCCCATGAATGTAAAGGGGGCACTCTGATGGGGGCACCTGATGTAAAGGGCACTCTGATGGGGACACCTGATGTAAGGGGACACTGTGATGGGGACACCTGATGTAAAGGGGGCACTATGCTGGGGACACCTGATGTAAAGGGCACTCTGATGGGGACACCTGATGTAAAGGGCACTCTGATGGGGACACCTTATGTAAAGGGGGCACTCTGATGGGGACACCTGATGTAAAGAGGCACTCTGATGGGGACACCTGATGTGATTGGGACACCTGAAGTAAAGGGGCACTTTGATGATGGCACCTAATGTAAGGGGGCACTCTGATGGGGACACCTGATATAAGGGTATACTCTGGCCGGGACAACTGATTTATGGTGGAAGTCTGATGAGGGCACCCAATGTAATGAATTACTCTGGTAGGGGCACCTGATGTAAGGGGGAACACTATTGGGGACATTTACAGAGTATTACCAGAGTGTGTGGAGGAAACAGTAGGAAAAGTGCCAGAGTGCGGCTTGCGCACAAAAAAAGGAAAGAAGTCGCGTACAATCTTTCATGGCACAGACTTGTGACTCGGACCTCGGCCGGAAAAATATTTTAGTTACTGGACGTTTTTGAATATTAATTCACTACCCCTGCTGTATATCATAGTATGTAGACACTATAACATTCACACAAAGCAATCAATATACACTTACTGGGATATATATATATATATTTTTTTTAACAAAGACATGTAGCAGAATCATTTTTGGCCTAAATGTATGAAGAAATTCGATTTTTTTATAAATTTTTTTGGGATATGTTTTATAGCAGAATGTAAAGAATATTGTTTTTTTTTTGTTTTTTTTTCATTTTCTGTCTTTTTTCATTTATATAATGAAAAAGAAAAAAAATACAGTGGTGGTCAAATGCCTTCAAAAGAAAGTTCTATTTCTGTGAAAAAAATACATAAATTTAATTTGGGTACAGCGTTGCATGGCCGCGCATTTGCCAGTTAAAGTAGCGCAGTGCCGAATAGCAGAAAAAAAAATGGCCTGACTATAAAGCGGTAAAACCAGGGCTGAAGTTTAATGAAATATTATCTAATATTCGCTCAGATCGGCTCTGTGCCTTTTGCACTGCTTTTGAATAGTACTCCATAAATACACGTTCGCCATTTTTTTTTTTTTTACAATAAAATATCCAATCTCCAACCAAAAATAATTTTGGCTAAAATCTCCCTTTTTTTTTGTTAAGCGACGTCCGTGCATCTGAGGTCATAATACAGCCAGCCAGCCACTAAAATAGTTCACAGTACGGAGTTTATATCCCACTTAGAGTTAAATTTATAACTCCAATAAAAAAACACATTTACCGCCGTCCAGCGGTTTTCTAAATATAGAGCACGTTATATAATCAATGGCGGAGCGTTGAGCTTTTTACAGTAATTTCTGAGCTAGATTGCAATTAATTCCAGGCTCTCTCTGAAGCCGCATATCTCTGAATGTGAGAGTGACACCAACTGACGGTGTGAAAAGTAGATACAGAAAGATCACAGATTAGCGTTAGCAAGGTACAAGATGCTAAGGTCCACAAACATCAAAAGCTGTTCATTGGCAAGAGACATGTGCAATTTGTTTCATTCCAAAATCGTTATTTAATGAATTTAAACAAATGTATTAATTTGGAAATATTCGAATTAACGGAAACTCGTTTAACAAATTGTTCCGAATATTCGAAAATTCGTAAATTCCAATATTCGAAATTTCGTAAATTTGAATATTCGAAAATTCAGAAATTCGGAAATTCAAAATTCAAAAATCCGAAAATCCGAAAATCCAAAACAAAAACGTTAGTGAACGCAAAACGATCACAAATTTATCCAAAATAACGAATGCCGTATCTAAACGCATGGAACGTAATGATATAATAATAATAAATAACAATAATAATAATAAAAACTTTTTATTATTATTATTTATTAATAATTTGTTCCGTTCCATTTGTTTAGGTGCGGCATTCATTGTTTTGGATAAATTTGTGATAGTTTCGCGTTCACTAACAGCCAAATTGGAAAGGAAATTCCAATACCTATAATTTAATATTTAGTAAAGCCCTGTACACACGATCGGATTTCCTATGGATTTTAAACCGATGGATTTTTCCAGCGGAAATCCGATGAAGCTGACTTCCATTAGTCTTGCCTACACACCATCAGTCAAACATCCGACCGTCCCAAACCCTGTGACGTAAAACACTCCAACAAGCCGAGAAAAATTAAGTTCAATGCTTCTGAGCATGCGTCGACTTGATTCTGAGCATGCGTGGGGTTTTTATCCGATGGAGTTCACCACAGACGATCGGAATTTGCTATCGAAAAAAGACCGATGGGGCCCATACACGATCGGTTTGTCCGATGACAAAAGTCCATCGGAGTGTTTTCATCGGTAAAACTGATCGTGTGTACAGGGCTTAATAGTTACGTTTTTGTTTCAAATTTCCGAATTTCCGAATTTTCGAATATTCAAATTTACGAAATTTTGAATATTGTAATTTACGAATTTTTCAACCCGGGCACTCTTTCCATAGACTCCCATGTTAAACGTCAGTCTAGTCACACAGCGCCGGAGGTCAGGTAGGGAGATTGGGCACAGTGAGGCATGGGCAGAGTGAGGCATGGACACAGTGAGGCATGGACACAGTGAGGCATGGGCACAGTGACAGTGAGGCATGGGCAGAGTGAGGCATGGACACAGTGAGGCATGGACACAGTGAGGCATGGACACAGTGAGGCATGGGCACAGTGACAGTGAGGCATGGGCAGAGTGAGGCATGGACACAGTAAGGCATGGGCACAGTGAGGCATGGGCACAGTGAGGCATGGGCAGAGTGAGGCATGGACACAGTGAGGCATGGACACAGTGAGGCATGGGCACAGTGAGGCATGGACACAGTGAGGCATGCACATGGACACAGTGAGGCAAAGTGAGGCACACTGAGGCATGCAGATGGACATCCTAGGCTTATACTCGAGTCAATAAGTTTTCCCAGTTTTTTGTGGTAAAATTAGGTGCCTCGGCTTATTTTCGGGTCGGCTTATACTCGAGTATATACAGTATATGTATAGTAGGACACTCCTATGTTTTTTGGGCTGCCAAACATGCCGGAACTAGGACCTACTCCGCTAATTTAGGTCTGGACACTAAGTTTTTTAGGGTTTTGTGGTCAGGTGCTAGGGGATTGCGGTGGAGGAATCTTAGGGACCATTTAACCTTTTTATCAGGTATATGGCCTTCCCCCCAAATCTTAGTCATTCAGGCTTTGGCAAATGATTCAGGCAAGGTTGGCACATGGGAATTGCTTTGTGAGATAAAGAGAGATCTTTGTTCTATAAAGTTGATGTTCCCATCCGCCATATTGGCATTTTCCGAGATGATCCCGCGGCTTTTGTGGTCGCCTTTCGGTAGGCTCTTCTATGTGGATAGGATTAGGAGACGTCTTAATAGAACAATCCATAGCTTCCTAAATTTGTCCGGTGGAATATAATTTCGCCACTCTGAATTGGAAGGTTTTGTACCCGGTTTATTTCGGGACGATATGGTTCACTTATCAGTGATAGGTTTGGAAATTCTGAAAAAGGGGTTGCAAAATTTAATTGAGTGAGCCACGGTGTTGGGGGGGGCCTCAGCCAGTAGTTTCTCTGCTGGCCTCAGCCGGTGGGGAGTAGTCGTCCAGCATTGGCTGGATGGACACTGCTTAAGCTTGTTTAGTGTATTTTAGCCAGGATGGCTTTATATTTCTTTTAATTTTGAATACGTTCAAGTTAACGCCTCCCATGGATAACACCGTGGCCATTTAAATTGCCAATTGAATAAATATGTTTGAATTGATAATAAATGTGTTGTCTTTTTTATTACTAAGTATCTTTGTGCTAGCCCATGAAGCTGGCTCCATCGCATCAATTTTTTATTGTATACGTTGCAGGATGCAGCAATAACTCCTAACGCGTTTCAGCCCAAGCGTCCCAAAAGTCGTGGTTAAAACATTGGCAAAGCGCAACACCCAAAAAAAAGGTACATGAGTTACTTTGGCGTGTTTGTTGGGCAGTCCTATGACATTAATGGGAAAAATCGCAAAAAAGAACGCGCGTTCGTGAAGCGCTGGCCTTAAAAGAAATTAGACACGTGCAGAACGTAAAGATTGTTTTCGTTTCGATTCGTTATTTACCTAAATTAGTTTAGGTAAATTTGTCTAATCCATTTGATTGATTTTCGGAATATGTTTAGTTTTGATTTGATTCGACTTTTCCGAATGCGACCAAATTCGTAAAAATGCTATAAATAATTTGAATTAAAATTCCATTCGAATTGCATTCAAATTCAAATTGAATTTATTTTATTGGAAATTCAAATTTTGAAAGATGGTTATATTCTTTCTATTTTCTTCTATTCTATTGTTTTGTTCTGTTCTGTTATATTCTTTTCTTTTCTATTCTATTCTTTTCTATTCTATTCCAATTCAAATTAATTATATTCGAAATTCAAATTTCGGAAAACAGTTATTTCTTGTTCATACATCACGGGACACAGAGCAGCATAGTCATTACTATGTGGGTTATATAGAATTACCTTCAGGTGCTGGCACTGGCAACTTCCAAAACAGGAAGTACCCTCCCCTATATAAGCCCCTCCCATCCGGGAGTACCTCAGTTTTTTGCCAGTGTCTAAGGTGTTGGCCAAGGTTAACATGTATTCATCTGGGCTTGTGTACAGGTTCTCTGGGCCTTAGCAAGCTATTCCGGATCCGACCAAAAAAGCTTCATAGCTAAACGGTCGGTACCCGGGCCTTGCAGAGAAGAGCAGGGTTTTGCCTGTAATGCCTCTCTTAGGAGGGCTGGACCCTGGGATCCAGAGCTCTGGTCATACCCAAAACCAAGAGGCTATCTGTGCAGGGTGCTATACAGGTCCAGGGGAGTGGAATCCTTGGGAACCCGGTCCCTGAAGGTCTAGTACAATGCCTGCCGTGAGAGGTGAAGTTTGGGCTTCTGTGGACCAAACAAAGTCCTGCGGCGGGGAAAAGGTAAGTGGGGGCCCCTCAGGAACTTGGTTCTATTGAGGGGACCCCCAAGCCTAATATGTCTTTCTGCCTGTTACCTAAAAGGTATTCCCGCTAATAGCTGTATATGCCTAAGGAATCCTAGAAATGTCTTTTCATAAAGGAAGTTTTAAAAACTGTAAACCTGGAAATGTTTTTCATAAAGGAGGTTTTAAAAAAAAAAAAAAAAAGACAAAAGTGCGGTACCTGTGTTTGTCCACTAGAGGCCGCTGTGGAACGTCTTTTTTCTTGGGACTATTTCCTTCCATGGTGAAAGTCCAGGCAGATGAGTGAGCTCTCTATCAGGGAAGCTGCATTCCTCTGTCATGCTGCCAAGTAGTTTCCTTCCATCCCCGAGTCCTGGTGAAACAGGGACCCTGGCTCCTCTCCCTACATGGCGCCAAGAGCGCACACGTGCACGTGCGCGCGTGCGCACACACGCTTTCCTTTTAAAAGATTTAGCTTCAAAAAAGGGGGCGGAGCCTGGCGGATGACGCGCTCTGTGCGCCCAGCGCTTCTGCGCATGTGCGGGCGTCCCAGCAAGATAAAAGGACTCAGTCCACGCTGCTTGCTATGGACACAGAGCATGAAAAGGAGCTGGTAGCATGGTATAGGGGCTTACAGCGGGCGGTTGATACAGGCATCCCCAGAAAGACGCATTAGTAGACACCCACTGATGTACATAGCAGCAAAATTGCATTAGACTATTTCAGTAAGGGGTGTATTGCGGCTGGAATACCTCAGCTTTGAACTAAGGAATATGCCGCCTAAAAAACTCCGAGATATACCTCTCAGGAAGTGTAGGGGGTCTCCATCGGGCTCTGAGGATCTGGAGCAGTCATCTGCACCTTCCTCCCCTGAGAAATCAGAGGTTAATACCCATAAGGAACCCCCGGGAGTGCCAGGTACTGCGGCTGTCCTCAGTCCACCTGCTCCTGCATATATAACAGAGGAGGTTTTTTCCTCAACTCTGGAGGGATTGGAGCAGAGATTGGCTGCATTGATCGCTTCTTCTCTACAGGAAAGAAAGCGCGCCAGATCTCCATCACCTCCATTAGAGTGCCTGTTGGCAGAGCAACAGTCCCAGGAAGGGACCGACCTACCTGAAGGGGATCAGGAGGAGGTTAGCTCTGTTTTTGAGGAATCAACAGTAGATGAACCATTTTCAGCATCACAGACTGAAAGATTGTGGGTCCAGACCCTAACGGACATGGTTCGATCTGCATTTAAAATGCCTCTTGTTGAACCATCAACTACTGCTGTCTCCTCATTGGGGTCGCTAAAAGCTCCCCAGGTTAATTGCTCCTTTCCAATACATCCATTACTGGAAGGACTTATATACCAGGACTGGGAACATCCTGATAAACGATTTGTTCCGCCTAAAAAGTTTCCGGTGATCTATCCCATGGAGGAAAAATTCACCCAGAGATGGAATGTTCCGACGGTGGATGCAGCCATCTCTTCTGTGAACAAATCACTGACATGTCCAGTAGATAATGTTCAAATGTTCAAAGATCCAGTGGATAAAAAATTGGAATCTTTATTAAAATCTGCTTTTTCCACAGCAGGGGCTGTTACACAGCCAGCAGTGGCAGCTATTGGGGTCTGCCAAGCTTTAAAGGATCAAATGAAAATGGTCCTGAGGGATTTGCCAGACCAGCAGGCCCAGGCTCTGGCTGATCTGCCTAGAGCATTATGCTTTGCGGTTGACGCCATCAAGGATTCTATCCATCAGGCCTCCCGCCTCACGCTGTCTTTGGTACATATGCGTAGGCTTCTGTGGCTCAAAAACTGGTCTGCTGAAGCTCCCTGTAAGAAGCTCTTAGTTAGCTTCCCATTTCATGGGGAACGCCTTTTTGGCGAGGACCTGGATAAGTATATCCAGAAGATTTTCAGTGGTAAAAGTACTCTCTTACCGAGTAAGAAGAGCTCTAGGGGTCCATCTTTTAAGAGGACTACCTCTCCTATCCCTGCAACGTCTGCTACTAAGCAGTTCCGACGGCCTCCTCAGTCAAACTCAGGGGGTAAAAATCAGGGACAGTCACAGGGTAATAAGAAACCCTGGATCCGAAGGGGTACTAAACCAGCCTCCAAGTCAAGCCTATGAAGGGCTGCCCCCACTCAAACGGGTGGGGGGAAGACTTCAGTTGTTCGCAGAGACCTGGCGGGAGATGATCAAAGACAGATGGGTGCTCTCCGCAGTAACTCTGGGATACAAGTTGGAGTTAAAAGAGTCTCCTCCTTCCCATTTTATGTGGTCAGGCATGCCAAGAGACCCTCTGAAAAGAGGGTCTCTCCTATTGGCGTTAGAACAACTATTGCTCCAAGGAGTAATTATGGAGGTTCCTATGGAAGAGTGGGGGTTGGGTTTCTACTCAAACCTTTTCACAGTCCCGAAGCCAAACGGGGACATAAGACCCATATTGGACCTAAAGAGTCTAAACAAATTTCTAAACGTCCGGTCTTTCCGGATGGAGTCGATCCGATCGGTCACCGCTGCCCTACAAGGGGAGGAATGGTTAGCCTAGATCGACATCAAAGATGCTTACTTGCATGTTCCCATCTTTCCAGGTCATCAAAAATTTCTACGCTTTGCAGTAGAAGGGTGCCATTTTCAGTTCAGAGCCTTACCATTCGGTCTGGCCACAGCGCCACGAGTGTTCACAAAAATTCTGGCCCCACTGTTGGCCGATCTAAGAACACGATAATGGCATATCTAGACGACCTGTTGTTGATGGACCACTCAGTTGCCAAGCTAGAAGTGGTAATTGTCGATACAATCAAGTATCTAGAATCTCACGGTTGGGTCATCAACCTGGACAAGTCAGCCCTACAGCCAGTGAAAAACCTGGTATATCTAGGGCTACGGCTGGATTCAGACCAGAGGAAGATTTTCTTACCTCTAGACAAGGTATCCTCTTTGAGGGGCTTGGTCCGTCTGCTTTGTGCAAAAAGACAGCCGTCCATACGCCTGTGCATGAGGCTGCTAGGAAAGATGGTAGCATCATTCGAAGCTGTGCCATACGCCCAATTCCACTCAAGGAATTTACAGAGGGCCATATTGTCAGCCTGGAACGGAAAAGTTCAGGCTCTAGACTTCCCGATGGCTTTGTCCCCTTCCGTTCGGAAGAGTCTCTGCTGGTGGTTGATCCCCCAGAATCTCCAGAAGGGAAAACCCTTCAGCCCGATATCTTGGAAGGTGGTCACTACAGATGCCAGCCTTATAGGCTGGGGGGCAGTACTGGAGCAATGGTCTCTCCAGGGCAGATGGTCAAATGTAGTAAAAACCCTGCCCATCAATCTCTTAGAGATACGAGCAGCCCGGTACGCCCTAGTAGCCTGGACATCCAGACTCCAAGGGTCCCCTGTCAGAATTCAATCAGACAATGCCACAGCAGTGGCATATATCAATCATCAGGGAGGCACCAGGAGTCGTGCAGCCCAGAGGGAAGTAAGTCACATCCTGGAATGGGCAGAAAAGCATGTCCCATGTATATCAGCTGTCTTCATTCCAGGGGTGGAGAATTGGAAGGCGGACTTTCTGAGTCGCCAACAGTTATGCCCAGGGGAATGGTCCCTTCATCCCGAGGTCTTCCGAGCAATATGTCAGCGGTGGGGAACACCGGATGTAGATCTGCTAGCATCCAGATTCAACGCAAAGGTGGACAGATTTGTCTCCCGGACAAGGGATCCCCTCGCTTGTGGCTCGGATGCTCTGGTGTTCCCTTGGGATCAGTTCAGACTGATATATGCATTCCCTCCGCTACAATTGTTGCCTCGACTCCTTCGCAGAGTCAGGTTGGAGAAGAAGCCGGTGATCCTGGTGGCTCCAGCGTGGCCCCGAAGGGCCTGGTACGTGGAGATCATAAAAATGTCTGTGGGGAGTCCTTGGACCCTTCCACGTCGTCCGGACCTGCTTTCGCAAGGACCGATATACCACCCTTCCTTACTAACTCTAAGTTTAACGGCCTGGCTATTGAATCCCACATCCTAAAGAAGAGAGGTCTCTCTAACTCTGTGGTATCAACTATAATCAATGCCAGGAAGCCTGTATCCAGGCAGATCTACTATAGAGTTTGGAAGGCGTACATCACTTGGTGCGAGGCCAGAAAATGGCATCCACGTAAGTACGTTATAGGCAGAATTCTGGACTTCCTACAGTGGGCTGTAGACAGGAAGTTTGCCTTAAGTACTATCAAGGGCCAGGTTTCGGCCTTATCAATACTATTTCAAAGGCCCCTGGCTATGCATTCACTTGTCAAATCCTTTATGCAAGGGGTGACTCGTATTATTCCACCGATTAAAGCTCCCATATGCCCATGGGATCTAAATTTGGTTCTGTCGGTTCTGCAGAAGCAGCCATTTGAACCTTTGCGGCACATTTCCTTGGTTCTACTCACCAGAAAATTGATATTTTTAGTAGCCATATGCTCGGCTAGAAGAGTGTCGGAATAAGCCGCCATGTCCTGTAAGGAGCCATATCTGGTTATCCATAAGGACAGAGTAGTATTACGCCCTCACCCAGCCTTTCTTCCTAAGGTGGTATCGAGGTTTCACTTGAACCAGGATGTGGTTCTTCCTTCTTTTTTCCCCAAACCAAGCTCGGTAGAGGAAAAGTTATTGCATTCTTTGGATGTAGTAAGAGCAGTTAAAGCTTATCTAAAAGCCACTGCTCAGATTCGTAGAACGGATTCTTTGTTTGTTCTGCCGGAAGGCCCCAGAAAGGGTCAGGCAGCATCAAAATCTACTTTAGCCAAGTGGATTCGACAGGTCATAATACAAGCCTATGGCTTGAGAAGTAGACCGCCTCCGTTCAAAGTTAGGGCGCACTCCACGAGAGCAGTTGGAACTTCATGGGCAGTGCATCACCAGGCCTCCCTGGCTCAAATCTGTAAGGCCACAACATGGTCTTCAGTACACACGTTTACTAGATTCTACCAGGTAGACGTTAGAAGTCAGGAAGATGTCGCCTTTGGGCGCAGTGTGTTGCAGACCGCAAAAGATCCTCATGCCTGATGGCGCCCAGCTTATGTATGGTGTATCCCCCCCCTCATTTGGCATTGCTTTGGGACGTCCCACATAGTAATGACTATGCTGCTCTGTGTCCCGTGATGTATGAACAAGAAAGTAGGATTTTTAAAACAGCTTACCTGTAAAATCCTTTTCTTGGAGTACATCACGGGACACAGAGCTCCCACCCCTCTTTTGGGGACACTTATTGCTTTGCTACAAAACTGAGGTGCTCCCGGATGGGAGGGGCTTATATAGGGGAGGGTACTTCCTGTTTTGGAAGTTGCCAGTGCCAGCACCTGAAGGTATCTATATAACCCACATAGTAATGACTATGCTGCTCTGTGTCCCGTGATGTACTCCAAGAAAAGGATTTTACAGGTAAGCTGTTTTAAAAATCCTACTATTGTTATATTCTATACTACTCTATTCTATTCTATTGTTTATTCTATTCTTTTATTTTATTCTTTTATTTTCTATTCTGTTCTGTTTTACGCTATTATATTCCATTCTTTTATTTTCTATTCTATTCTTTTCTATTCTTTTCTGTCATAATCCTTTATTTTCTATTCTATTTTATTATTTTCTGTCATAATCCTTTATTTTCTATTCTATTTTATTCTCTTTGGAAATTTGAATTTGAATTCCATTCGAAAACTATTTCAATTTGATAATTAAGGAGCAACAGAGAAGGAACCGGACTATAACGGTGCTTATTAAATTAAGAATTAAACACAATGGAAGACCCATGCATCTTTTGGTAAAAAAAAGTATACAAAGATTTTATTAATTCATTATACAAAAGTTAGTAAAAAAAGAGAACATTATCACAGGATGATTCCAAATTGGTGGTTGCATCAAATGGATGCTGAGAATGTCATACAGGTCCCAACATGTTTCGCCCTTTGGGCTTCGTCAGGGGAGGTATGTCTTGGCCGTTTAATGTGGTAGCCAACTAATGAATGTAGAAAAAAACATAAAAAAATTACCATTTGGAGGCAACAATCATAATAATTTGTTTTAGAATTGGAGGCCCACCCGTTGGCAGGTCCACAGATGAAAGAAAGAGGCAACTCACCACCACAGGATCTAAAGTCCCTAAATGGAATTAAGAGAAGAGGAAGGGGAACCACAGCAGGAAGCACCCCACGGGACTGGGGTGGAGGGAACCACCCTGACGACAGCAGGAATCAAATCCAAAGCAACCAATCACCTATAGTGACTGCTTCGAAGACCTGCATGGGTCTTCCATTGTGTTTAATTCTTAAAGTGGAGTTCCACCCAAAATTGGAACTTTCGCTTAATCCACTCCTCGCCCCCTTACATGCCACATTTGGCATGTAATTTTTTTTGGGGGGGAGTGGGGGCTTCAGTAGGAGTGGGAACTTCCTGTCCCACTTCCTACTTCTGCCCAGGGACCGCTTAGGCGATACGTCATATCGCCTATTGGCAGCCCCTCCCTGTAGGCGATCACCTAGGACACATGACAGGTCCCAGGCGATCGCCAGTCCACTCAGAGAGCGCTGCGCCGTTCGAGCATGCGCAGTGAGTGCCCGGCCGTGAAGCCGAAAGCTGTCATGGCCGGGTGCCCACAGTTATAATGGAGGAGCCGGCGGAGAAGGGGGAGAGATGAGCGAAGCTCCGGGCAGCGCGTCGCTGGACAGTGGAACAGGTAAGTGTCTGTTTATTAAAAGCCAGCAGCTACACTTTTTGTAGCTGCTGACTTTTAATAAACATAAAAAAAGTCTGGAACTCCCCTTTAATTTAATTTAATTTAATAAGCACCGTTATAGTCCCGTTTCTTCTCTGTTGCTCCTTAATTAACTAATTTTGGGATGAGGTCCGTGATATATGGTGTCCACCATCAGTCAGACCGTAAAAACTTTAGACCTATTTCAATTTGAATTTCAGCAGAAATGTTGTTTCGTTATTTTGGATTTGTTTAAAATCGTTACTATTGAATAATAAAAAATGACCGCACATGTCTAAAAGGGAACCGCCACACATTTTACCACATTTTACCATTTCATTCTTCCAATATTATTATTATTATTATTAGTAATGGAAGATGCTCAGATTTGTTTTTATCTTGAACCTTGTCTTTGGTTCCTCGGAAGGTGTAGCGCAGGACACAGTTACCGTATATACTCGAGTATAAGCCGACCCGAATATAAGCCGAGGCACCTAATTTTACCACAAAAAACTGGGAAAACGTATTGATTCGACTATAAGCCTAGGGTGTCCATCTGCATGCCTCACTTTTCCTCACTGTAGCCTCGTACACACGGCCGAGTTTCTCGTCGAAAAAAACACGTAGTTTTTTTTCGACGAGATTCTTGGACAAGAAACTTGTCCCGGCCGAGTGTACAGACGCTCGATTCAAAGAACCCGCGGTTCTTTGAATGGAGCATACGCAGTGACGTCATCGACTACGACGAGCATGCGCTCGTCACATTCGATGCCGTCGCCGCCATCTTGGTATACCCTACCTATGCCTAGGAAGCTACCGCGCATGCGTCAAATTCATTTCGAACATGCGCGGGCTTCCCGGAGGACAGGTAAGTGTACACACACTCACTTTTCTCGTCGAGAAACATGCTGACGAGAATCTCAACGAGAAAATAGAGAGCAGGTTCTCTATTTTCTCGTCGAGATTACTTGTCGGTTTTCTTGACGAGAAACCCGATAGCAGCGTACACACGAACGAATTTCTCAGCAAGACCTCTCTGCCAGCAAGTTTCTTGCTGGTTCTTGCAGAGAAACTCGTTTGTGTGTACGAGGCCTGTGTGCATGTCTCACTGTGTCCATGACTAGACTGACGTTTAACATAGGAGTCTATGGAAGGGGTGCCCAGGTTTGAAAAATCGGTACTCCCTGGCCGTAGGTCCCCCAGACAAAAAACTTTGCACACACATAGAGGAGAAATGGGGCTATATGTTCACCAAGTTTCGGGTCCAGGAGACTTACGACCGGCCGGTACTGGGTCCCCAAAGTCACTGGAGAAATTACCATTTAACATGGGAGTCTATGGAAGGGGTGCCCGGGTTTGAAAAATCGGTGCTCCCCGGCAGTAGGTCCCCCGGACAACAAACTTTGCACACTTATAGAGGAATGGTGAGGCTATATGTGCGCCAAGTTTGGGGTCCAGGGGACCTAAAGCCGGCCAGGACCGGGTCCCCAAAGTTCAGGAGATCAGGCGCAAAAAGGTGACTCGAGTATAAGCCGAGGGGGGGCATTTTCAGCACAAGAAAATGTGCTGAAAAACTCGGCTTATACTCGAGTATATACGGTATGTATTTATTTATTTTTTATTATTAATTTTCTTTGGTAAGATTAGATTGGAACCAATTTTTGATGTGATTTGTAGCCCGCAGCTGTTTTTTGATTTTAATCCCACTTTATATCCCCCCCCCCTCCTCCCAGCGCACCCCGTGTCATCCGTCATGCCTAAAAATTGTTCCCGCTGCCAAAGTTCTCAGCGTGGACGGTAATACAATCGCACAGCGGGAGGGTTCAGGTAGTACAATAGCAGATTTGTATTTGTATGTGATTGATAGTAACAATTTTTTATGTTTTTTTTTCTATTTTCAGCAGAAACAAGTTTTTGCTGACGGGTTGTCATGGAAACAGCCGCGACAGATACACTGGCATCGCTTAAAGGCATCTTATAATACGGACATGCTCAACAACGATCCGGTTCCTACTTTAGCTCTGGTTTCAGAAGGAGTGACAGACGCGTCAGCGGGAGCCATGGAAACAAAAGAGAACCTGTCACATAGGAGGATCGATTGAAACAATGTTACAAAATAATAATCATCATACTGCAGGATTATAGGCTGGCTCCCTTTGATGATCAGCAATCTATTTATTTTTATTTTTGCTATGGAGAGAACCCCCCATAGCATACTAGCTCATTATGTGGCACTTACCTGAAATTGAAGCCCCCGAAGTCCACCTCGTTCTCCTCCACCACCATCACCGCCATGTCCCCTCTGAGCTTCTTCCTGGTATCGCCGCTCCGGCGCTGTGATTGGCCGGAGCGGCGATGACGTCACATCGGTGCTGTGTTTTCAGCAAATGTCTCCTTAACCATGTAGGTTTAGGAGATATTTCTTGCACCTACAGGTAAAGCCTTAATCTAGGCTTACCTGTAGGTGCAAGTTGTCAAAGTGGGTTTACAACCACTTTATGTCTCCGTTCACATCCTGCAAATTGGGAATCAGTGTTCCCACTTGTGATTCTTGTAGAGTGATTTACGCATTTCGGAAATTCGGGCATAGGGCAGCCCATTCGCTTGAATGTGCGTTGGTTGCGGCAAACAGGCTCAAGGACTACATTTTGGCCCTGAGCCAGGGGCATTTTTCCCACGCGTGTTTTTCCGCAATTTTGGCACATATCGTCAATGGACCATTGCGGCAAAATCACACCGCGTTTGGGGGGCCATTAAGAATATAACATTGGTGGTCAGTGATGCCCTTTCAAGGTTTATATGCTCTCATATGTGCCCCCTTGCCGTGCCCTTTAATGTTGGTAGTCAGAGGTGAGTGCCCCATAACATTGGTGGTCAGTGATGCCCCTTGAGGCCAGGTTCACACCATTGCGAATTGAATGTGGAATCTCTGCATCCAATTCGCAATAGAAGGGGATTTTGACCAGCTCTCTATGGAGCTGGTTCACAAATCACCGCAGCGGGTCCAGTGCGTTTTGCAGAAAAACGGTGCGTCTTTTGGTCCGTTTCAGGTGCGAATTCAGCCCAAAATTCGGGCTGAAATTGGACCTGAAACAGTGAACAAGGACGCACCAGACCCCTGCTGTGAGCTGCATGCGTTAATGTCCAGAACCTTCATACAGTGCCTTGAAAAAGTATTCATACCCCTTAAAATTTTCCATATTTTGTCATGTTACAACCAAAAACATAAATGCATTTAATTGGGATTTTATGTGATAGACCAACACAAAGTGGCACATAATTGTGAAGTGGAAGAAAAATAATAAATGGTTTTCACATTTTTTTACAAATAAATATGTGAAAAGTGTGGGGTGCATTTGTATTCAGCCCCCTTTACTCTGATACCCCTAACTAAAATCTAGTGGAACCAATTGCCTTCAGAAGTTACATCACCTAATTAGTAAATAGAGTTCACCTGTGTGTAATATAATCTCAGTATAAATACAGCTGTTCTGTGAAGCCCTCAGAGGTTTGTTAGAGAACCTTAGAGAACAAACAGCATCATGAAGGCCAAGGAACACACCAGACAGGTCAGGGGTAAAGTTGTGGAGAAGTATAAAGCAGGGTTAGGCTATAAAAAAATATCCCAAGCTTTGAACATCTCACGGAGCTCTGTTCAATCCATCATCGGAAAATGGAAAGAGTATGGCACAACTGCAAACCTACCAAGACATGGCCGTCCACCTAAACTGACCGGCCGGGCAAGGAGAGCATTCATCAGAGAAGCAGCCAAGAGGCCCATGGTAACTCTGGAGGAGCTGCAGAGGAGCTCAGGTGGGAGAATCTGTCCACAGGACAACTATTAGTCGTGCTTCTCCACAAATCTGCCCTTTATGGAAGAGTGACAAGAAGAAAGTCATTGTTGTAAGAAAGCCATAAGAAGTCCTGTCTGCAGGTTGCGAGAAGCCATGTGGGGGACACAGCAAACATGTAGAAGAAGGTGCTCTGGTCAGATGAGACAAAAATTAAACTTTTTGTCCTAAAAGCAAAACGCTATGTGGGGCAGAAAACTAACACTGCACATCACCCTGAACACACCGTCCCCACCGTGAAACATGGTGGTGGCAGCATCCTGTTGTGGGGATGTTTTTCTTCAGCAGGGACAGGGAAGCTGGTCAGAGTTGATGGGAAGATGGATGGAGCCAAATACAGGGCAATCTTAGAAGAAAACCTGTTATGCCACGATCACACAGTCGGCATTTCCGACAACAAATGTTCGATATGAGCTTGTTGTCGGAAAATCCGACCGTGTGTAGGCTCCATCGGACGTTTGCTGTTGGAATTTCCGACAACAAATGTTTGAGAGCTGGTTCTCAAATTTTCCGACAACAAAACTTGTTGTCGGAAATTCTGATCGTGTGTAGCCAATTCCGACGCACGAAAATTCTACGCATGCTCGGAATCAATTTGACGCATGCTTGGAATCATTGTACTTCATTTTTCTCGGCTCGTCCTAGTGTTGTACGTCACCGCGTCCTTGACAATCGGAATTACCGAGCAACATGTGTGTGACCGTGTGTATGCAAGACAAGTTTGAGTCAGCATCCGTCGGAAAAAAAATCAACGGTTTTGTTGTCGGAAATTCCGTTCGTGTGTACGCGGCATAAGTGTGTACGCGGCATTAGAGTCTGCAAAAGACTTGAGACTGGGGTGGATGTTCACCTTCCAGCAGGACAACGACCCTCAACATACAGACAGAGCTACAATGGAATGGTTTAGATAAAAGCATATTCATGTGTTAGAATGGCCCAGTCACAGTCCAGACCTAAATCACATTGAGAATCTGTGTCAAGACGTGAAAATTGCTGATCACAGACGCTCTCCATCCAATCTGACAGAGCTTGAGATATTTTACAAAGAAGAATGGGCAAAAATGTCCCTCTCTAGATGTGCAAAGCTGGTAGAGACATCCCCAAAAAGACTTGCAGCTGTAATTGCAGAGAAAGGGGGTTCTACCAAGTATTGACTCCGGGGGGGCTGAATGGTTCTACAAATGGGGGCTGAACACAAATACACACCACACTTTTCACATATTTATTTGTAAATCATTTTGAAAACTATTTATCATTTTCCTTCCACTTCACAATTATGTGCCACTTTGTGTTGGTCTATCACATAAAATCCCAATAAAATACATTTACGGTTTTAGGTTGTAACATGACAAAATGTGGAAAATTTCAAGGGGTATGAATACTTTTTCAAGGCACTGTATGTGGCCCCCTTGCTGTGCCCATTAATGTTGGTAGTCAGAGGTGACTGCCCCATAACATTGGTGGTCAGTGATGCCCCTTTAAGGTCCATATGCCCCTTGTGTGTCCCCTTGCTGTGCTCAGTGGTAATCATTGTGCCCCCACCCTGCTGATCAGCATGCCCCTCTTTGGTCAGTGGGAACAGTTCATCACAGGACCAGGCAGAAAAAGAATAAAAGAGGATCAAAAGAATCGGCACAGAGGAGGAAGGGGCGGATTCTTAGATGTAAACACTCTGATTGGCCATCACAGCAATCACAAGGCACAGAGCCGCTCAGATCATCTCTGGGTCTTTTGTCTGTGACGCAACTAAAGCCCCGTACACACGATCGGATATCCTATGGATTCTAATCCGATGGTTTTGTCCATCGGAAATCCGATGAAGCTGACTTCCATCAGTCTTGCCCACACACCATCAGTCAAAAAACCGACCGTTCCAAACGCCGTGACGTAAAACACTCCGATGAGCCGAGCAAAATGAAGTTCAATGCTTCTGAGCATGCGTCGACTTGATTCTGAGCATGCGTGGGTTTTTTATCCAATGGACTTGCCCATAGACGATCGGAGTTTTCGATCGTTTTTTTATCCATCGGAAAAATTTAAAACATGTTCTATTTTTTAAAACCGATGGAAAAAAGACCGATGGGTCCCATACACGATCGGTTTGTCTGATGAAAACAATCCATCGGATAGTTTTCATCGGTTAAACCGATCGTGTGTACAGGGCTTTAGAAGCGCTGCTTCTAAACAGTACTCCATGAATAGACGTCCGCCATTTTTTTTAAAATAAAGGTCTAATCTCCAACCAAAAATAATTTTGGCTAAAACCTCCCTTTTTTTGTAAACATTTTGGCCCTGAGCCATTGCCATTTTTACAGGCGTGTTTTGCTGTCATTTTGGCACATATTGTCACGTAACCATTGCGGAAAAATCACACCGCGTTCAGGGCGCCATGAAGAAAATAATAGCATGTTTTGTCGTGATTTTAGCACAATTTGGAACCAAGTGCCGATTTCGCCCGCGGTTAGAAATTGCTAAGTGCCAACTAGGCCTTCATCCGCAAATGTGAGCAAATGGGAGGTGCCGCAACCGCTCTGCCACACGTGGTTGCAGCATGGTGATGGTGGTGTGGCATTTACAGGGTTAAATAGGGCTGTAAGGAGTCAACAGATCGCCTCTTCACACCTGCCAAACACCTCTGAAAAGCGATTCACCATGGATCTGACCTGTCTCTATGTCGGGGTGCAGGAAAGATCGGGCGATGACGTAAACACTGTGATTAGGTGTCACGGTGGTCACTTTAATGAAAGCTGGCCCCCCCAGGTTCCAATTATGACTAGAGACTGGCAGCCGTCGTTGACAGCTCCACCACAGCGCACTCAACACAGAAACCTCGGCCGCTCATGGACTGCCATGGGCTTTACATGAGTGACAAGTGGTTAAAAAAAAAATGCCACTTACCCCCCCGCTGTGCATGCCAGTCATCAACAGGCCATGGACCAAGACCAGTCTGCAGCCCGGGGGTTGGGGACCCCTGCATTAGCAAGCTCTTGTTATGACATGCAAGCCCAGCAGCCCCCCCCCCCCCCTCCCCTGCTGTGCAGCCTGGTCATGGACCAGGACCGATCTGCGGCCCGGGGGGTTGGGGACCCCTGCATTAGCCAGCTTTTGTTGTTTTACGACATGCAAGCCCAGCAGCGCCCCCCCCTGTTGTGCAGCCCCCCCTCCGTTGTGCAGCCCGGTCATCAACAGATCATGGACCAGGACCAGTCTGCGGCCCGGGGGTTGGGGACCCCTGCATTAGCCAGATCTTGTTACAACATGCAAGCCCAGCAGCCCCCCCCCCCCCCCCCCGCTGTGAAGCCCAGTCATCAACAGGCCATGAACCAGGACCGGTTTGCGGCCTGGGTGTTGGGGACCCCTGCATTAGCCAGCTCTTCTTACAACATGCAAGCCCGGCAGCCCCAGCCCAGAAGGCAAATGCGTGGTGCGTCCTATGGTCAGTCCAGGCCTGTTAAGAGTTAACTCTAAACTGTTGACCTGTAAATGCTTTTAGAGCATCACCTATGGACAGTTCTGGGTGCTGCAATTATAAGGCTTGACATGTTTGGTATCTAATTACTTGATGCAGCCTCGTGTTTTTTTTTTTTTTTTATATTTCTACCAAAAAAATTGGCTAGTATATTTTACTGAAAATATGGGTTGAATAAACAGTTGCGTTATTTTGCAAGACATTAAAAAAAAATCACATGTACCAACATTTTATTTTCCAGGGTCTCTACTTTCAGAAAATACATGAAGTTTTGGAGGGGTGTTAACTAATCTTCAGGCCTAAAAAAAAGTAGTAAAAACTGCTCTGACTGCGAAGGGGTTAACACAAGGGGCGTAACACCCACATAAAGCAACCGCGAGTGTAACGGTGGAAGCCAACTCTGCCATCATCACATTATACTTCATGTTATCCTATGTAAATCAAGAACCAGGAGATGAGGGCCAGGTGGTGAGTGCCGATGCCAGGTGCTGCCGTACAGCTGACCCCCCCCCCCCCCCCCCCCCGCCTCGCCTCTTCACATTTGAAGGCAGAGCGGAAGAACCAGATCCACGTCAGTGCAGAGCGGAGGAGATATGGGAATGCTCTTTATGGCTGGCTACATCGAATACACCTACACCGACCCATCTGTGACAGTACAGAGATGACAAATTGTCTCACCGCTACATAGCTCAAAAAATGGCGACTAAGCAGGAGTGCAAAGTGTTAATAGGATGTGCAAATGCAATAGCCTAGAGCCACTAATCAAGTAACTTACACCTGAAGCACAATTTTTAATTTGCTGCTATCAATGCTTAAAAAAAAAAATCGGTGTTTCTATATTTAGCTTGTAAATTAAAAAGATCACCACCTGATGGCGCAGTTGGCAGAATAGGTAAATATTAAAGCTGAAGCTTAAAGTGTTACTAAACCCACAACAGTAAAACCAGTCTGTATATGCAGTAAAGCATGCTTGATATGCCGCGTACACACGGCCGTTTTTTCTCGTCGAGAAAAACAACATTTTTTCCTTTTGACGAGAAAAACGATAGTCTGTGGGCTTTCTGCCATTTTTTTAGACGAGAAAAACGGCATTAAAAACGACGAGAAAAATTAGAACATGTTCTAATTTTTCTCGTCGTTTTTTTCGACATGTTTTCCGCGGCAGGCCTCGTACACACGACCGATTGTCTCGGCAAGAACCAGCAAGAAACTTGCTGGCAGAGAGGTCTTGCCGAGTAAATCGGTCGTGTGTACGCTGCTATCGGGTTTCTCGTCGAGAAAACCGACAAGAAACCTCGACGAGAAAATAGAGAACCTGCTCTCTATTTTCTCGTCGAGATTCTCGTCGGCATGTTTCTCGACGAGAAAAGTGAGTGTGTGTACACTTACCTGTCCTCCCGGAAGCCCGCGCATGTTCGAAATGAATTCGACGCATGCGCGGTAGCTTCCTAGGCATACGTAGGGTATACCAAGATGGCGGCGACGGCATCGAATGTGACGAGCGCATGCTCGACGTAGTCGATGACGTCACCGCGTACGCTCCTTTCAAAGAACCGCGGGTTCTTTGAAACGAGCGTGTGTACACTCGGCCGGGACAAGTTTCTTGTCCAAGAATCTCGTCGAAAAAAACGACATGTTTTTTTCAACGAGAATCTCGGCCGTGTGTACGAGGCCGCAGTGTTTCCCATAGGGAAACACTGCCGCGGAGCCCACACACGGTCGTTTTTTTCGACCCAAAAAAAAAATGACATTTAAAACGGCCGTGTGTGGGGGGAACAAGCTGTTCCTCGTTTTTAACGTCGATTTTCTCGACTGTGTTTTCACCGTCGAAAAAATCGATCGTGTGTACGCGGCATTATACTCACTGAGGAACCTAAAAGGTTAATCCTCCGCATTGTGTAAAAAGATGTGATCCTGTCTTCTTTGTTTCCCCCCTTCTTCCACTGTCCCCAATCCATCTCCTGATAGAACGGAGCCTATGGAGTCACTCTGCACATGCTCTGTTTGGTGTGTATTGCTAGAGAGTTTTTTTTTTTTCTTGGGCGAGTGCTTGTGATCAGCACAGGGCCAATCAGCACGGTCCAGACAGAGGGTCAGGGGTCCTGCAGCCTCATTGTACAATCAGAGGAGAATGAAAACTCCTCCTACAAGCTTTAACCAGACACTGATAGAAGTCACAAGACTGCTATATACTGCTGCAAAAAAAAAAAGAATTTACTAAAATAATTGCATTTCCATGTTCTGTGTACCGTGGGAAGCCAGATCTAGTGAATGCAGGCTCCTGGGTTTAGTAGCACTTTAATCTGCTTATATTTTGCCTTCCCTGGTCCCTCCTTTCCCCCCTCATCAACATACTAATGCCATTTGTAAATAAAACCTTTTTTTATTTATATTACATATCAAATTTAAGACCCAGTGATGTATCTGTGCTTCTCTATGCAATGCAGACAGATCATGGCTGCCTTGGTACTCCTCTCAATAGGTTTCAGCCCTGATGCAACAGTGGGCTGGGTCTTGGGAGGAGTTATGCCTTGATGGACCATTTAGGCTCTGATGAAAGGGGTGCGCCCCTGAAACCATCTGGATGTTTTTGGGGTATCGTCCGACCCTCCCTGTTGTTGTTGTCAAGTCCTGTCGGTGAATGCCAAGATTTCCAGCCATCTTGTCCGATAAGCTTGTATTTAAGCTTTGTCTGTGAGTAGGACTATTGCTTTTTATTTACATTTTAATAAACCTGTAAGTGGTAATACACTAGGTCAGTGCGCCCTCCTGTTTTCTTTCTTTTTGATGGATAGTTGCCTTGATGATAGTTCCTATCATCTGGATCTCTTTAAGTTCAACATTTTAAACCCTGATGAAGGCCCTTCAAAACTCCCAAAAACGTGTTGGCTTTTTATTGGGTACTGTGAGTAAAGAATTATATGTGAACTCCAACACTAATCTGTTACTCTCCTGTATTTCTGATCTTGGTCCTGTTGCTGTAACATGACCCGTTACGTCTTCTGATTTTCAGATATTTGCATTAGTTGTTGAGTTGTACAATGCACGCCCCTCCCAAGCTGCCAGGGCAGAACATCTGCTGCCCTCAATCTCATTCTGCAGCCCTATGTCTAATCTGTTACCTTCCCTTTACCAAAAAAGACAGATTGAGCGCCAACCACCTGTTATTTCAGAGGAGACAGACTACAGTAGTCAACTTGTGTTCTTGTGAAATGTCCATGCTGGAGAGGAGCAGCATTGTTCACCAAAGACACAAGCCCACAGCAACACATGCCAGCTACTACACTAGTTTCTCTGGGACAACTGAGCCTAGATTGCTATTCTGGAGAGAGACTAGAGTAGTAACTGGTAAGTTTTATGTGGGTTTTTGTGAATGATGGTGGTCATTCATTGGCAAAATCATGCCGGCAACTCAGTACCACTCAAAGATAAATGACTTTATTGGCTAAATGATTAAATACAGTGCAGAAATACTAACGCATTTCGCCCATCAGGCCTTATTCATGATGTGGGCTTGTGTTTTTGTCAATGACGGTGCTTAGCTCCAGCATAGTCATTCACAACAACACCTGCCAGCTATTACACTAGTCTCTCTTGGGCAACTCAACCTAGGTTGCTATTCTGGGAAGAGAGACTAGAGTAGTAACTGGGATGTGTTGTTGTGGTCTTCTGTTTTTGTGAATGACGGCGCTTGTCTCCAACATGGTCATTCACAACAACACATGCTAGCTACTACACAAGTCTGTCTTAGACAACTTAGCCTAGATTGCTATTCTGGGGAGAGAGACTAGAGTAGTAGCTGGGATGTGTTGTTGTGGGTTTTGTGTTTTTGTGAATGATGGTGCTTATCTCCAGCATGGCCATTCACAACAACACATGCCACCTACTACACTAGTCTCTCTTGGACAACTCCCCCTAGATTGCTATTCTGGGGGAGAGAGACTAGAGTATTAGCTGGGATGTGTTGTTGTGGGCTTGTGTTTTTGTGAATGACGGTGCTTGTCTCCAGCATGGCAATTCACAACAACACAAGCCAACAGTTACTACAGTAGTCTCTCTCCCCCTTAAAGCAGTATTACATCCAAAACCAAAAATCCACAAAGACAAATTAGCATCGCTCAACCATGACTAGTCCAGGAGCTAGAAAAACTGGTGACCTGGCTTTAGTTACTCCCCACTTGTGTAACATTCATTGGTAAAATCATGCCGGCAACTCAGTATCACTCAAAGATAAATGACTTTATTGACTAAATGATCAAATACAGTGCAGAAATACTAACACATATCGCCCATCAGGCCTTATTCATGATGTCTGTGGGCTTGTGTTTTTATGAATGATGGTGCTTAGCTCCAGCATAGTCATTTACAACAACACCTATCAGCTACTACACTAGTGTCTCTTGGGCAACTCAGCCTAGATTGCTACTCTGGGAAGAGAGACTAGAGTAGTAACTGGGATGTGTTGTTGTGGTCTTCTGTTTTTGTGAATGACAGCGCTTGTCTACAACATGGTCATTCACAACAACACATGCCAGCTACTACACAAGTCTGTCTTGGACAACTTAGTCTAGATTGCTATTCTGGGGAGAGAGACTAGAGTAGTAGCTGGGATGTGTTGTTGTGGGCTTGTGTTTTTGTGAATGACGGTGCTTGTCTCCAGCATGGCAATTCACAACAACACAAGCCAACAGTTACTACAGTAGTCTCTCTCCCCTTAAAGCAGTATTACATACAAAACCAAAAATCCACAAAGACAAATTAGCATCGCTCAACCATGACTAGTCCAGGAGCTAGGAAAACTGGTGACCTGGCTTTAGTTACTCCCCACTTGTGTAACATTCATTGGTAAAATCATGCCGGCAACTCAGTACCACTCAAAGATAAATGAATTTATTGGCTAAATGATCAAATACAAGTCTGTCTTGGATAACTTAGCCTAGATTGCAATTCTAGGGAGAGAGACTGACTAGAGTAGTAGCTGGGATGTGTTGTTGTGGGTTTGTGTTTTTGTGAATTATGGCGCTAATCTCACCCATGATCATTCACAACAACAAATGCCAGCTACTACACTAGTCTCTCTTGAACAACTCAGCCTAGATTGCTATTCTGCGGAGAGAGACTAGAGTAGTAACTGGGATGTGTTGTTGTGGGCTTGTGTTTTTGTGAATCACAGGGCTTATCTCCAACATGGTCATTCACAACAACACAAGCCAACAGTTATTACAGTAGTCTCTCTCCCTTTAAAGCGGCATTACACCCAAAACCAAAAATCAACAAAGACAAATTAGCATTGCTAAATCCTTGACCAATCCAGGAGCTAGGAAAACCAGTGACCTGGCTTTAGTAAATCCACACTTGTGTAACAGTCAATGGTAAAATCGAACCAGCAACTTAGTATCCTTCAAAGATAAAGGACTTTATTGACTACATGATCAAATACAGTGTAGATATTCTAATGCGTTTCACCCATCGGGACTTATTAATAAGGGCCATCTTAATAGCATCATGGGCCCCTGGGCAAAGTAATACACTGGGGCCCCTACCAGGGAGATGGCGACCCTGGTGGCGAGAACTGGGTGCGGCTAAATGATGCTGAATTATGCTAAGTACAGAGCTGCTGAAGCCCCACCTCCTCCCAAGCTGCCAGGGCAGAACATATGCAGCCCTTAGTCTAGTCGTGCAGCCCTACAGTATGTCTCCTCTGTCACCTTCTCTGTACTGAAAAGAAAGACTGAGCGCCAATAGCCTGCTATTTTGGAGGAGACAGACTACAGTAGTCAACTTGTTAGAGAAGGGAGAGAAAGTGGGATTATAGCAGTGCTGAGGTATCACAATGTCAACATTATTGGATTTTAATATATTTATTAAAATATAATTTCATATAGGTTTGATACATAGTATATAGTAAAGAAGAAAAAATTGATAAAAACAAATTAACCAAACAGATAACATAGCCTTATGGGTCGTTGGTGTTCCCAAATAGAGTGTAAAGGTGGTCGGGTAAGATGTAATATCCCAATATATTTTGCCAATCTTGGCTTCCTCGGGGGAGTACGCTATGACCACCAATTTTTATACAGCCAGCTCTATCAGAGGATCAAAAAGAGATACAATTACATACAGCATTTACACATATGTAAAAATATGCACTGCCAAAGTCACCTAGGGGAACCAACCTTCGCTCAATCCGGGCAAGAGGAACCTACATGTGGAGCCCCACATGGAGTGTGTAGAAATTTCTATTTGGGAACACCAGCGACCCATAAGGCTATGTTATCTGTTTGATTAATTTGTTTTTATCAATTTTTTCTTCTTTACTATATACTATGTATCAAATCTATATGAAATTATATTTTAATAAATATATTAAAATCCAATAATGTTGACATTGTGATACCTCAGCACCGCTTTAATCCCACTTTCTCTCCCTTCTCTATATATATTTACCTGGGATGAGGTGCATATTTTGTTTTGAAACTATTCGGATCCATCTTCTATATATCCAGTAGTCAACTTGTGTTCTTGTGAAATGTCCATGCTGGAGAGGAGCAGCATTACTCACCAAAGACACAAGCCCACAGCGACACAAGCCCACAGCAACGCATGCCAGCTACTACACTAGCCTCTCTTGGACAACTCAGTCTAGATTGCTATTCTGGGGAGAGAAACTAGAGTAGTAACTGGGATATGTTGTTGTGGGTTTGTGTTTTTGTTAATGATTGCACTAATTTCCAGCATGGCCATTCACAACACACTCCAGCTACTACACTAGTTTCTCTTGAACAACTCAGCCTAGATTGCTATTCTGGGGAGAGAGACTAGAGTAGTAACTGGGATATGTTGTTGTTGTGGGCTTGTGTTTTTGAGAATGGTGGCGCTTATCTCCAGCATGGCCATCCACAACAACACATGCCAGCTACTACAGTAGTTTCTCTTGGACAACTCAGTCTAGATTGCTAGTCTGGAGAGAGAGACTAAAGCACTAACTGACGCTTATCTCCAGCATGGTTGAGCACCAACCGCCTGCTATTTTGGAGAAGACTACAGTAGTCAACTTGTGTTCTTGTGGAATGACTATATTGGAGAGGAGCGGCATTATTTACCAAAGACACAATCCCACAGCAACACATGCCAGCTACTACACTAGTCTCTCTTGGACAACTCAGCCTCGATTTATATTCTGGGGAGAGAAACTGGATTAGAAGCTGGATATGTTGTTGTGGGTTTGTGTTTTTGTGATTGATTACACTCATTTCCAGCATGGCCATTCACAACAACACATTCCAGCTACTACGCTAGTCTCTCTTGAACAACCCAGCCTAGATTGCTATTCTGGGGATAGAGACTAGAGAAGTAGCTGGGATATGTTGTTGTGGGCTTATGTTTTTGTGAATGATAGCGCTAATCTCCAGCATGGCCATCCACAACAACACAAGCCAACAGTTACTACAGTAGTCTCTCTCCCTTTAAAGTGGTATTACACCCAAAACCAAAAATCCACAAAGACAAATTAGCATTGTTCAACTATGACCAATCCAGGAGCTAGGAAAACCACTGACCTGGCTTTAGTGACTTTACACTTGTGGTAAAATCGAGCTGGCAATTCGGTATGATCCAAACATAAAGGACTTTTTTGGCTAAATGATCAAATAGAGTGCAGATATGCTAACATATTGAAGCCAAACTCCAGCTCACGCTTTATAATCAGTTACAGCAAATAGTTTATTTTCCTTTTGGGATAAAGGTTTTACAAAAATAAATAAATGCTGATCACTGAAAGCACCCCTGTCAGTGGTAAATGGTTTGTCTCATCCATCTAACTGCTACATCTGCAAAAGAGTTTGTACTTTTGAAAAAACAATAGACTTAGTGGCCAGATCACCAGGTGAAAATAAATAAAAGAAAGACTAAAATGGGAAACTAATGCAGCCATCACATCTATCAGTAAGAATTTTTAAGCTGAAATATAATAAATATTTGCTTTCAGGTTTAATACCACTTTAATATCTCTGAAATGATTGTAAAGTTTTTCACTGATGACACTCAGCACTCCACCAGCTGCTGCCGGCTCTTCTCGTTAACCTTTAGAAGTCTAAGTACTTCCCCCCGCTGGTGGGGGACCTCCGGGAATCTGGAGAAGAGAAGCTCGGGCAACGCGCCTCTTGTTTCCCAGCGAGATGAATAGTTCTCTCTTTTGGACAGCAGATGCCTGCGTTTTTTTTTTTTTTGCAGGTAGGGGTATATACACTATATTGCCAAAAGTATTGGGACACCTGCCTTTACATGAACATGAACTTTAGTGGCACCCCAGTCTTAGTCCGTAGGGTTCGATATTGAGTTGGCCCACCCTTTGCAGCTATAACAGCTTCAGCTCTTCTGGGAAGGCTGTCCACAAGGTTTAGGAGGGTGTCTATGGCAATGTTTGACCATTCTTCCAGAAGCGCATTTGTGAGGTCAGGCACTGATGTTGGACGAGAAAGGGCTGAGCTCTGATGAAGAAGCTTTGCGTTTTGAAAACGCGTTAGCCGACAGTGACCCTCATCACATCCTCCATGACCATTCGGAGTGCGGTTTGGGTTCTAAATGCTGCAGCCACCTATGGAATAACTTCTTTACTGCGAACCTTTCTACTACTTTTGTGAATAGCTTTTATTTTGTCTTTTAAATAAATTCTATCCAAACGATAATACACTAGGCTGGTGCGCCCTTGTTCTTTTTATTTTTGTTTGTTGGACGAGAAGGCCTGTCTCGCAATCTCCGCTCTAATTTATTCCATAGGTGTTCTATCGAGTTGAGGTCAGGACTCTGCGCAGGCCAGTCAAGTTCCTCCACCCCAAACTCGCTCCTCCATGTCTTCATGGACCTTGCTTTGTGCACTGGTGGGCAGTCATGTTGGAGCAGGAATAGGTCATCTCCAAACTGTTCCCACAAAGTTGGGAGCATGAAATTGTCCAAAATGTCTTGGCATGCTGATGCCTTAAGAGTTCCTTTCACTGGAACTAAGGGGCCAAGCCCAACCCCTGAAAAACATCCCCACACCATAATCCCCCCTCCACCAAATGATTTGGACCAGTGCACAAAGCAAGGTCCATAAAGACATAGATGAGCGAGTTTGGGATGGAGGAACTTGACTGGCCGTCACAGAGTCCTGATCTCAACACCTTCGAGATAAATTAGAGTAGAGACTGCGAGCCAGGCCTTCTCGTTCAACATCAGTGCCTGACCTCACAAATGCGCTTCTGGAAGAATGGACAAACATTCCCATAGACACACTCCTAAACCTTGTGGACAGCCTTCCTAGAAGAGATGAAGCTGTTAGAGCTGCAAAGGGTGGGCCAACTCAATATTAAACCCTACGGACTAAGACTGGGATGCCATTAAGGGTCATGTGCATGTAAAGGCAGGTGTCCCAATACTTTTGGTAATATAGTGTAGTTATAAAAAAAATAAAAAATAAAAAATTTTGCATTCAAGAGAGGAGCGTTTTGGCTGAAAAAAACATGCACCCAAATGCATGTAAACGCGTGTGAAGGCACCCAAATACGTCCAAGCACTAGGTACGTTCAACACTTGAGTGTTTATTCATTTTAGTGGCCAGAATAAATGAAAACTCAGGCCAATGAAATGAATGAACACCCAAGTGCATGGCTAACGCCTTGTACACACGGTCGGAATTTCCGATGAAAAAAGTCAGACGGAATATTTTCATCGGATATTCTGACCGTTGTGTGCCCCATCTGACTTTTTCCGTCAGAAATTCCGACGGAGTTAGAAAGAGAACATGTTCTCTTTTTTTCCGACGAAAAAAATTTCTGTTGAAAATTTTGTTCGTCTGTATGGAACTCCGACGGAGAAAAAACTATGCATGCTCAGAATCAAGTCGACGCATGCTCGGAAGCATTGAACTTAATTTTTCTGGGCTCGTCGTAGTGTTGTACGTTACAGCGTTCTTGACGGTCGGAATTTGGTGTGACAGTGTGTATGCAAGACAGCTTGAACGGAATTCCGTCTGAAAAATCCGTCTGAAAAGGTATTAGGCGCGCTTTTGAAACTGTTTTTCTCACGCCAGGAGGAAAGCATTTAGAAGACCCCTCAGTGTGCATGCGGCTTAAAGCGGGATTCCCGTTACCGGCCAGCTGTAGGTCCCCCAAACTTGGCACACATATAGCCCCACTCTTCCTCTACGAGTGAGCAAAGTTTGTTGTCTGGGGGACCTACGACCGGGGAGCACCGATTTTTCAAAGCCGGGCACCCCTTCCATAGACTCCCATGTTAAACGGTAATTTCTCTGGTAACTTTGGGGACCCATTGCCGGCCGTAAGTCCCCTGGACCCCAAACTTGGCACACATATAGCCCCAGTTCTCCTCTATAAGTGTGCAAAGTTTTCTGTCTGGGGGGCCTACGGCCGGGGATCAACGATTTTTCAAAGCCGGGCACCCCTTCCATAGACTCCCATGTTAAACGTTAGTCTAGTCATGGACACAGTGAGGCATGGGCACAGTGAGGCATGCAGATGGACACCCTAGGCTTATACTCGAGTCAATAAGTTTTCCCAGTTTTTTGTGGTAAAATTAGTTGCCTCGGTTTATATTCGGGTCGGTTTATACTCGAGTATATACGGTACCTGTCCTACTCGCTCGCGATGATGGCCCCCCCCCCCGATGCTGATCCCTCGATCACTGCAGGTCCCGTGCCGCCATCCTCACTAAGGGAAACAGGCAGTGAAGCCCGTTTCCTACTGCGCATGCGCGAGTCTCGCGCCGATTTGTGAATGGGCGGCTGCTCTCTGGGATTACACAGTTCCCAGAAGGCAGCGCGCTCCATTCACTAGAAGAGGATGTGGAAGGAGACCCTCCGTGGATAAGGAAGAGGCAGATTAGGGACTTCCGCATAGCAACCGCTATTTCGGGCGAGTAAAAAAATTTTTTTTTATCATTTTTTTTTTTTTTTGCTGTATTTTGGTGTCATTTTTTTTTCAGGGAGGAACTCCACTTTAAATGTTGAAGACGGATTCACGGTGCTTTTAAGACCATTTGGATCTCCTGATCTATGTTCTGCTCTGGGGGTTGGAATGTTTGTTTTATACCAAATCTGCACTGTCTGTAGTTTTTTTTTTTTATTATTATGACAGGTTCCCTTTAAAAAAAAAAAAAACACAATCTAAACAAATGAACAATGCCAATCAATTTTGAGCCCGGTACAAATCCTTCAGCAACCAAAAGAGAGTAGCAGATGGTGATTTATTTTGGAAGGGGGCGGGGGGGCGCACAGCGAGAGGATCTCCCTAATCTCATCACAGCCAAAGTGGATTCTGTTCTCTTCCGTAAGGTGTGTTACCACCAGCCTGCTGCAGAGTACGGAGCCTGGACTGCGGTGAACGTGGGTCGCATGGGCACAGAGTTTGTATGCCCATGCATATGACAGATTTATACCACCTTATTAGGGTGCCATTTACATTAGCACGTCTCCAAAGTCGCACAATTTCCACAATGTGATGCAACTTTTGCACCCCCCCCGCCTCACCCCCAAACAATTCTATAATATCTGAAAACAGAGACCCTGATGAAAAAAAAAATGGTGGCAATTGAAATTTTTTACATTGCACATCATTTGCGCAGCCATTTATCAAACGAATATTTTCAGGAAAATATACACTAAAATGAATTCTAGTGCAAACACAATATTATACCCCAAATTTTGGGCTAAATATAAAAGATGGGGTTGTGTTGAGGAAATAGATAGATACCCAACATGTCAAGCCATAAAAATTGAATGTCCCCATGAAATCGCAATAATAAAAAAAAAAATATATAGGGTACCCAAAATTCCCCACACTTTAAAAGCCTTAAGCGTTGCGGAGAGCAAAAATGATCCCTTTTGTCATGTTCAGCAGGCAGTTTTGCTATCAAAAGCAAAGCAATTCAAGTGAATGAGTTTGATGGGAAGTACTGTTGCCAAGCACAACCTAATCAAGTGAATTGGGCCACACTGCAATTGTGAGCTAAATGCTAGGCTTGCAAGTTATTCCCATTTGAAAATCCTGTATGATTGTTAAAAACCCCCCCAAAAAACAAGCATTCAGGAGGTGGCAGCATCGCCTCCTGGATGTCCACCTGCCACACTTTCACTGCTCTCTGAAAAATTATCCACCATGGATTGCTCTTCAGAGACCATCCCAGGTGTTAATGAGCCCTTACTATTAAAGTTAGATAAGGGCATACATGTATGGCTCAGACAATTATCCTTTTTTAGGTAGAACAGGGGTGTCCAAACTTTTTTCAAAGAGGGCCAGATTTGATAAAGTGAACATGCAAGAGGGCCGACCATTTTGCCTGACATTCTTTGAACCCTTAAATGTCCGTCTAAGTGTGTTCGTTCGAGCACTAATACACTGCCCAACAAGAATTCTCTTGCCTTTGTGGCTGTGTGTGAGAAAAGAGATGAGCTCGGGCATATTATTTGGATATACCGTATTTATTGGCGTATAAACCGCACCTTCACTTTAAGAGCAAAGTTTCAGGATAAGGGTCAGTGCCCATCTGAAGCCTCACAAGTGCCCATCTGCAGACCCACCATTGCCAGGAATGTAGCCGCACCATTGCCAGGAATGCACCCACCATTGCCAGGAATGCACCCACCATTGCCAGAAATGCCCCCACCATTGCCAGGAATGCACTCACCATTGCCAGGAATGCACTCACCATTGCCAGGAATGCAGCCACCATTGCCAGGAATGCAGCCACCATTGCCAAGAATGTAGCCGCACCATTGCCAGGAATGCACCCACCATTGCCAGGAATGCACCCACCATTGCCAGGAATGCCCCCACCATTGCCAGGAATGCACTCACCATTGCCAGGAATGCAGCCAGCATTGCCAGGAATGCAGCCACCATTGCCAGGAATGCACCCACCATTGCCAGGAATGCACTAACGAGCGCCAAAGATTACCTACAAGAGAATCTTATTTACACGGCGGCCTCTTTAATAGAAAGTCTCACCTCCTTTGATGGACAGGACAGTCGTCCAATGGCAGTGCCGGAGACGGGACTTCCTATTACAGAGGCCGCCCGTAAACAGGAAATTCTCCTTGTGTGTGTACGGCGCTCGTCCCGCCTCCTCCCCGTCCTCTCCAAGGCAAATACATCTGTTGTGTCCCCGGCGCTGGGAGATCGTCGAGGGCCACAAAAGATATATATGTCCAAATAACCAGGCAGACTGTTCAAAACCGGAACGTGGGCTGCGATTGGCCCGTGGGCCGGACTTTGGACATGCCTGAGGTAGAAGGTACATTTTGAATATAACCTATATATATACTGTATGTATATATTATTGTATGGCCAAAAGTATAGACACCTGACCATCATATCTATACTATACATTATATATATATCTATATCTATCTATCTATCTATATCAGGGTTTCTCAACTCCAGTCCTCAAGGCGCCCCAACAGGTCATGTTTTCAGGCTTTCCATTATTTTGCACAGGTGATTTGATCAGTTTCACTGCCTTGTAATTACCACAGCCGTTTCATCTGAGGGAAATCCTGAAAACATGACCTGTTGGGGCGCCTTGAGGACTGGAGTTGAGAAACACTGATCTATATATATATAAATATATATATATATATGACCAAATGTATGTTGACACCCCTCTATATACAAAGCCAGTTCCATAAAGACACGGTTTGATGAGTAGTTTGGTGTTGAGGAACTTGGTCGGCCTCCATAGAGCCCTGACCTCAACCCTACTGATTACCATTCATAAAGACATGGTTTGATTGGTTTGGTGTGGGGTAACTCAAGTGTCCTGCACAAAGACATGACCTCAACCTTACTGATCAGCATCGATTAAAGGAGAAGTCCAGCCTAAGCTCATTTGGCTGGGCTTCTCCTATGGGTCACAGGAGTGCAATTTTGTTTTGCACTCCTGTGATCCGTTTTCAGCAGAGGGCGGTCTAAAGTCTGCTCTCTGCTGACGTCACCAAGATCAGTCCATGCACCGCGTCATCCTGACTTTGGAAGTCTAGATCCGCCAGGTGTCTGGACTGATAGGCGTCTCAGCCTCTCAGCGACCTGCTGAGAGGCTGATACGGCCACTCTTCGCCCCTCCACAGCTCAGCACTCCAATGAGCGTGGAGGAGCAGGGCAGGCAGCAGCTCTCTGCTCGGGGAGGTGAGAAAACCGAGCCATCTGCGGTGTTCGTGGCTCGGTTCTCAGGGAAGAGGCGGGGGGGGGGGGGAACAGTTGCAGCATCGGACCGATGCTGCATCCACCTAATAAGTATGAATATGGGAGAAAAAAAAAATCCCATACTTCTCTTTTAAGGCATGGTTCAATGGGTTTGGTGTGCAGGAACTTGAGTGGCCTCCATAGAGCCCTGACCTCAACCTTACTGATTACCATCCATAAAGACATGGTTTGATGGGTTTGGTGTGTGGGAACTCAAGTGTCCTGCACAGAGACACACATGACCTCAACTCTACTGATTAGCATCCATTTAGGCTTGGTTCACACTGATGCTAATTGGATGTAGGCTTCCAATTTGCTTCACAGGAGACTGTGACCGTCTCTCAATGGAGCCGGTACACACAACTCCGGGGCAGCCACAGAGCGCACTGGAAAAGGGTCCTGTGCATCTTTGGCTCTGTTTCAGGTCCGAATTCAGGCAAAAATTTAGACCTGATTCACACCTAAAACAGAGAATAGGGACGCACCGGACTGCTGCTGCGAGTCACTGCAGCTAGCGTGAACCCAGCCTAAGGCATGGTTCAGTGGGTTTGGTGTGAAGGAACTTGGGTGGTGTCTATAGAGCCCATGACCTCAACCTTACTGATTACCATCCATAAAGACATGGTTTGATGTGTTTGATATGGAGTAACCTGAGTGGCCTCCATAGAGCCCTGAACTCCACCCTACTGTACAACTTTGGGATGATTAAAGGGTGATTGCAGGCCAGGTCTACTTATTCAAGATGAGTACCCAACCACCCAAATGTTCTTTTATGGCTAAATGGGCATAAATTCCCACAAATACATCCTGAAAATTTGAGTAAAGCCTTCCCACAAGAATGGAGGTTGGTATGGTCATCAACTCCATATTAATGTCCTTGGTTTTGGAATGGGATATCCAACAAGCTCATCTAGGCATGATGGTCAGTAGTGATGAGCCGAACACCCCCAGGTTCGGTTCGCACCAGAACCCGCGAACGGACCGAAAGTTCGTACGAACATTAGAACCCTATTAAATACAATGGATGCGAACGTTCGAATTCTAAAGTGCTAATTATAACGACTATTATGCATGTTATTGTCCTAAAAAGGGTTTGGGAACCCGGGTTCTGCACCAGGGGACATGTATCAATGCAAAAAGAAGTTTTAAAAACGGTCGTTTTTCGGGAGCAGTCATTTTAATGATGCATAAAGTGAAAAAAAAAGTCAAATATTCCTTTAAATATCGTACCTGGGGGGTGTCTAAAGTATGCCTGTGAAGTGCCACGTGTTTCCCGTGTTTAGAACTGTCCCTGCACAAAATGACACTTCTAAAGGAAAAAAAAGCCATTTAAAACTGCTTGCGGCTTTAATGTAATGTCTGGTCCCGGTAATATGGATGAAAATCTTTAAGAAAAATGGCATAGCTACCCCATGACCCCCCCCCCCTACCCCAACCCATTACCAGCCCCTTTGGGTCTTGTATGGATATTAAGGGGAACACCGCACACAAAATAAAAAAGGCCCTATATACTCTGAACAGCCGTATACAGGCGGTGCATACAAGACAGGGACTGTAGGTTTGTTCTTATGTAGAATGTGTTTGTAATTTTGAACAGGTACATTGTTTAAGTGTAGCTCCAGCCCAAAAATCTATTTTTAAACTTTTTGGAAAACATAGGTAAGGGTTATCACCCCTGTAACATTTGTTTTGCTGTCTGTGCCCCTGTTCAGAACATTTCACCTCACTTTCCGTCCCAATGACAACTGTTTTTGAAATGTGGTGTTTTTCTTGAAACAAGGATTGGTGATAAAGCATCAGTACAGAGGAGACACCTTTCTCCCATATTAATTCTTACAGGAGAGAATTTTCCTTCCTAGGGGTAGATTTCTTCTCACTTCCTGTTGTCTTCTTGCGTTTGCAAGTAGGAGTCGTTTGTAAGTTGGATGTTTGAAAGTAGGGACCTGCCGTATATACTCTGCAGAAATAGGCCCCTTAGTTGTTGGTGTTGGCACAACACTGTAAGCACTCACAGTTACTCTTGGTTGGTGCTGGAACGCCCTGCTGTCAACTATTATATCAGGAATTGTAATTACATATAATTGTTGAACAGTGGTAGTAAAAATTGGGCCTTTGATGGTGGTGCTGGTGCCACAACACTGTAAGCCCTGACAGTTACTCTTGGTGGGTGCAGCAATGGGCCCTGCTGTGAATTATTAGATCAAGAATTGTAATTGCATGCCCCTGTTGAACAGGGGCTGAAAAATTGGGCCTTTCGTGGTGGTGGTGGTGGTGTTGCCACAACACTGTAAGCCCTCAGAGTTACTCTTGGTGGGTGCAGGAATGGGCCCTGCTGTGAATTATTAGATCAAGAATTGTAATTACATGCCCCTTTTGAACAGGGGCTGAAAAATTGGGCCTTTCGTGGTGGTGGTGGTGGTGGCGTTGCCACAACACTGTAAGCCCTCAGAGTTACTCTTGGTGGGTGCAGCAATGGGCCCTGCTGTGAATTATTAGATCAAGAATTGTAATTACATGCCCCTGTTGAACAGGGGCTGAAAAATTGGGCCTTAGGCACTGGTGGCACAACACTGCAACCCCTCACAGATACTGTACTTGGAGCACAGCAATGAGCCCTGTTGCAAAGTATTGCTTCAAAAATTGTAATTACACGCACCTGTTAAACAGGGGCTGAAAAATTGGGCCTTAGCCACTGGTGGCGGCACCCATAAACAAAAATGATCTTCCAAGCTATCATCATCAATCGTATCATTGAGGACTCGGAGGAGGAGGATAGCCAGTCAACATAACAGCACAGGCACTCAGCATCAGCATCAGTCTTGAAGGGATGTGACATGTTAAAATCAATTAGTCTGTTATATCAGCATCAGGTGTGTGGTAGCTGGTGGTGATCCAAGACTGGTTCATCTTGATGAAAGTCAGTCGATCAACCGAGTCGGTGGACAGGCGCACCCTGTGATCCGTGACAAATCCTCCAGCAGCACTGAATGTGCGTTCCGAAAGAACGCTGGATGCAGGACAGGCCAGTAGCTCAATTGCATACTGTGCAAGCTCTGGCCAGTGATCCATCCTCAAGACCCAGTAAGCCAGAGGATTTTCGGTGGGGAAGGTGTCCAAGTCTGACCTTGCCCCTAGATATTCCTGCACCATGTTTATCAGACGCTGGCGATGGTTGCTGGAACCAATCATACTTTGGGGCTGCGGACTAAAGAATTGTCTGAACGCATCGGTCAGACGGCCACCTTCCCCACCGCTCCTTCTTTGACTGGCCGAAGCCTCAGCAACTCGTTGTCCAGGACCAGGAGTTTGTAACCTCCCAGTCTCTGGGAACGCGTTGCACAGACCTTTCTGCAAGGCCTCCCAGAGTTGTCTCATCCTCTGCTCCCTCTGCGACGGTAACATAAGGTCCGCAACCTTACCCTTGTACCGTGGATCAAGGAGAGTGGCCAGCCAGTAATGGTCCCTCTCCTTGATCCGAAGAATACGAGGATCCTTCCGCAGACTTTGCAGGATCAGGGAAGCCATGCAGCGTAGGTTAGCTGAGGCATTCGGTCCGGAGTCCTCTGGGTCACTAAGGACGACATGATCCGCAGCCACCTCCTCCCAGCCACGTACAAGTCCACTGGTTTCTTGGGACTGTAAATCATCCCTAAAAGACTGCTGCTGATGATGCTGAGTGCCAGCCTCCACCTCCATGCTGACACAATCCTCCTCCTCCTCCTCCTCTTCCTGTGCGATGGGTGGGACAGAAGGAACACTGTCTGGGTAAAGGGGGCCTTGAGAGGCAAGGAAGTCCTCCTCTTCCTGCCTCTGTTCTGCCTCAAGTGCCCTGTCCATTATTCCACGCAGCGTGTGCTCCAACAGGTGGACAAGAGGTACAGTGTCACTGATGCATGCACTGTCACTGCTCACCATCCTCGTGGCCTCCTCAAATGGTGCCAGGACAGTGCATGCATCCCTGATCATGCCCCACTGGCGTGGAGAAAAAAAAAACAAGCTCCCCTGACCCTGTCCTGGTGCCGTAGTCGCACAGGTACTCATTGATGGCCCTCTGCTGCGTGTGCAGCCGCTGCAGCATGGCCAACGTTGAGTTCCACCTGGTGGGCATGTCACATATAAGGCGGTTCTTGGGCAGGTTCAACTCCTTTTGCAGCTCAGCCAGGCGAGCACTGGCATTATAAGATCTGCGGAAATGCACACAGACTTTCCTGGCCTGCCTCAGGACATCCTGTAAGCCCGGTACCTGCCCAAGAACCGCTGCACCACCAGGTTAAGGACGTGAGCCACACAGGGCACATGGGTCAGTTGTCCCTGTCGGACGGCGGAGAGGAGGTTGGTGCCATTGTCGCAAACCACCATTCCTGGCTTAAGCTGGCGTGGCGTCAACCACCTCTCGGCCTGGCCCTGCAGAGCAGACAGGACCTCTGCCCCAGTGTGGCTTCTGTCCCCCAAACACACCAGCGCAAGCACAGCATGGCATCTTTTTGCCTGCGTACTTGCGTAGCCCCTTGAACGGCTACGGAGCACCGCTGGTTCAGAGGACAAAGCACAGGAAGAGGCCATGGAGGAAGAAGAAGAGGAGGGGGTGGAGGAGAGAGGTGTGTCACAACCAGTAGTAGCATTTTGGAGGCGTGGCGGTGGAACAACCTCCAACACTACTGCACCTTGTCCTGCATCCTTCCCAGCTGCCAAAAGAGTGACCCAATGGGCCGTGAAAGAAAGGTAACGTCCCTGTCCATGCCTGCTGGACCATGAGTCAGCGGTAATATGCACCTTACCGCAGACCGCCCTGTCCAGCGAGGCCAAGACATTGCCTTCCACATGCCGGTAGAGAGCCGGAATAGCCTTCCGTTAGAAAAAGTGGCGTTTGGGAACCTGCCACTGAGGAACCGCACATTGCACAAACTCACGGAAGGGGGCCGAGTCTACCAACTGAAAAGGCAGCAGTTGAAGCGCTAGCAATTTAGCCAAGCTAGCATTCAACCGCTGGGCATGTGGATGGCTGGGAGTGAACTTCTTTCGACGGTCCAGCAGCTGGGGCAGGGAAATTTGCCTGCTAGAATCGGACGTCGGTGTACTGCTAGCAGAGTGGCCGCAAGTACTTGGCTGTGACACACCTAATTCTACACCTTCATTCCTCTCAGTGCATGTTTCAGAGAGGACTGAAGTTATAGTGGGGTTGGAGATCCCAGCTGATGCGGTGCAAGGAGAGGTCCGCTTTGTTCTTTAGTGTGGGTCTTTGAGGTAGGCTTGCCAACGAGCTGCATGGCAGGTCAACATATGTCTGGTCAGGCATGTGGTACCCAAGCGGCTGATGTTTTGGCCACGCGATATACGCTTGAGACATATGTTGCAAACAGCAGCTGTGCGATCTGATGCACTAGCCTCAAAAAAGGCCCACACCAAAGAACTTTTTGAATGACGGGCAGAGGCAGCGCCCTGCACAGGCGGAGCTCTGCGGTGTGATTCCGTCGGTGTACTGCCCTTACGCTGGCCACCAAAGGGCATCCTGCCTCGTTGGAGATGTGCCTCCTCCTCATCCTTCTCCTCCTCCTCTCTCCTATTAGGCACCCACGTGGAGTCAGTGACCTCATCATCCCCTCCCTCCTCATCACTGGAGCCAATCTGGCAGTATGCTGCAGCTGCTGGAACATGACTGCCAGATTGGTGTCCTTCTTGAGCATCCCCTCTGTCTGCTCTCACGCTACTGCCTTCCTGTAGCTGGGTTTCATCATCAGACCCTTCGAAACGCTGGGCATCCTCCTGGAGCATGTACCCAACACTGTGCTCAAACAGTTCGGGGGACTCCTCAGGAGGAGGACATGGTGGGTCTAGGGAAGGAGTGACTGATGATGAGTCTGACATTGATACCAGGGAAGAGGACGCTTTGGCAGCTGCTTTGCCAGTACCCTGAGCCTGGGTGAGAGAGGATAAGGAGGAGGAGGAGGGCTTGGTCATCCACTCTACCAAGTCTTCGGCATGATGTGGCTCAACATGTCCAGCTGCCGAAAAGAAGGACAAGCGTGTCCCATGGCCATGTGCTGATGACAATGCACCGCGTCCACGACCAGCACTGTTGCCCCCAGACACAGAGCCTGCTTGCCCTCTTTTATTGCCTCCTGACTGTCTGCCTCTCCTTGTTTGCCTTCCAGACATTCTAATGGATGGCCTGCAGGGAGATGGGAAAAAAGCAATAAGGGCTACCTTCAGGTGTCCTTCTCTGTCCCTTTACTTAAGGATTTCTAAATATGGTTGAGGATGATTGCTTTCGCACAGAATAGCACAATGACAATTTCCCTGACTGTCCAAAAAACAAGGATTTCAAAGATGGTTGATGAGGAATGCTTTAGCACAGTATAGCACAATGAGAATTTCCCTCACTGTCCTTCCCTGTCCCTACAAACAAGGATTAGCACAGTAAAACACACTGACACTCTCCCTACCTATAGTTTTCTGTCCCTATAAAAAATGTTTTTTTAAAGATGGTTGATGATGAATGCTTTAGCACAGTATAGCACAAGGAGAATTTCCCTCACTGTCCTTCCCTGTCCCTACAAACAAGGATTAGCACAGTAAAACACACTGACACTCTCCCTACCTATAGTTTTCTGTCCCTATAAAAAATGTTTTTTTAAAGATGGTTGATGATGAATGCTTTAGCACAGTATAGCACAAGGAGAATTTCCCTCACTGTCCTTCCCTGTCCCTACAAACAAGGATTAGCACAGTAAAACACACTGACACTCTCCCTACCTATAGTTTTCTGTCCCTATAAAAAATGTTTTTTTAAAGATGGTTGATGATGAATGCTTTAGCACAGTATAGAACAAGGAGAATTTCCCTCACTGTCCTTCCCTGTCCCTACAAACAAGGATTAGCACAGTAAAACACACTGACACTCTCCCTACCTATAGTTTTCTGTCCCTATAAAAAATGTTTTTTTAAAGATGGTTGATGATGAATGCTTTAGCACAGTATAGCACAAGGAGAATTTCCCTCACTGTCCTTCCCTGTCCCTACAAACAAGGATTAGCACAGTAAAACACACTGACACTCTCCCTACCTATAGTTTTCTGTCCCTATAAAAAATGTTTTTTTAAAGATGGTTGATGATGAATGCTTTAGCACAGTATAGCACAAGGAGAATTTCCCTCACTGTCCTTCCCTGTCCCTACAAACAAGGATTAGCACAGTAAAACACACTGACACTCTCCCTACCTATAGTTTTCTGTCCCTATAAAAAATGTTTTTTTAAAGATGGTTGATGATGAATGCTTTAGCACAGTATAGCACAAGGAGAATTTCCCTCACTGTCCTTCCCTGTCCCTACAAACAAGGATTAGCACAGTAAAACACACTGACACTCTCCCTACCTATAGTTTTCTGTCCCTATAAAAAATGTTTTTTTAAAGATGGTTGATGATGAATGCTTTAGCACAGTATAGCACAAGGAGAATTTCCCTCACTGTCCTTCCCTGTCCCTACAAACAAGGATTAGCACAGTAAAACACACTGACACTCTCCCTACCTATAGTTTTCTGTCCCTATAAAAAATGTTTTTTTAAAGATGGTTGATGATGAATGCTTTAGCACAGTATAGCACAAGGAGAATTTCCCTCACTGTCCTTCCCTGTCCCTACAAACAAGGATTAGCACAGTAAAACACACTGACACTCTCCCTACCTATAGTTTTCTGTCCCTATAAAAAATTTTTTTTAAAGATGGTTGATGATGAATGCTTTAGCACAGTATAGCACAAGGAGAATTTCCCTCACTGTCCTTCCCTGTCCCTACAAACAAGGATTAGCACAGTAAAACACACTGACACTCCCTACCTATAGTTTTCTGTCCCTATAAAAAATGTTTTTTTAAAGATGGTTGATGATGAATGCTTTAGCACAGTATAGCACAAGGAGAATTTCCCTCACTGTCCTTCCCTGTCCCTACAAACAAGGATTAGCACAGTAAAACACACTGACACTCTCCCTACCTATAGTTTACTGTCCCTATAAAAAATGTTTTTTTAAAGATGGTTGATGATGAATGCTTTAGCACAGTATAGCACAAGGAGAATTTCCCTCACTGTCCTTCCCTGTCCCTAGAAACAAGGATTAGCACAGTAAAACACACTGACACTCTCCCTACCTATAGTTTTCTGTCCCTATAAAAAATGTTTTTTTAAAGATGGTTGATGATGAATGCTTTAGCACAGTATAGCACAAGGAGAATTTCCCTCACTGTCCTTCCCTGTCCCTACAAACAAGGATTAGCACAGTAAAACACACTGACACTCTCCCTACCTATAGTTTTCTGTCCCTATAAAAAATGTTTTTTTAAAGATGGTTGATGATGAATGCTTTAGCACAGTATAGCACAAGGAGAATTTCCCTCACTGTCCTTCCCTGTCCCTACAAACAAGGATTAGCACAGTAAAACACACTGACACTCTCCCTACCTATAGTTTTCTGTCCCTATAATTTTTTTTTTTTAAAGATGGTTGATGATGAATGCTTTAGCACAGTATAGCACAAGGAGAATTTCCCTCACTGTCCTTCCCTGTCCCTACAAACAAGGATTAGCACAGTAAAACACACTGACACTCTGCCTACCTATAGTTTTCTGTCCCTATAAAAAATGTTTTTTTAAAGATGGTTGATGATGAATGCTTTAGCACAGTATAGCACAAGGAGAATTTCCCTCACTGTCCTTCCCTGTCCCTACAAACAAGGATTAGCACAGTAAAACACACTGACACTCTCCCTACCTATAGTTTACTGTCCCTATAAAAAATGTTTTTTTAAAGATGGTTGATGATGAATGTTTTAGCACAGTATAGCACAAGGAGAATTTCCCTCACTGTCCTTCCCTGTCCCTAGAAACAAGGATTAGCACAGTAAAACACACTGACACTCTCCCTACCTATAGTTTTCTGTCCCTATAAAAATTTTTTTTTAAAGATGGTTGATGATGAATGCTTTAGCACAGTATAGCACAAGGAGAATTTCCCTCACTGTCCTTCCCTGTCCCTACAAACAAGGATTAGCACAGTAAAACACACTGACACTCTCCCTACCTATAGTTTTCTGTCCCTATAAAAAATGTTTTTTTAAAGATGGTTGATGATGAATGCTTTTAGCACAGTATAGCACAAGGAGAATTTCCCTCACTGTCCTTCCCTGTCCCTACAAACAAGGATTAGCACAGTAAAACACACTGACACTCTCCCTACCTATAGTTTTCTGTCCCTATAAAAAATGTTTTTTTAAAGATGGTTGATGATGAATGCTTTAGCACAGTATAGCACAAGGAGAATTTCCCTCACTGTCCTTCCCTGTCCTTACAAACAAGGTTTAGCACAGTAAAACAGACTGACACTCTCCCTACCTATCCTTCTCTTTCCCTAAACTAAAGGAATCCAGGTTAAGCAAGAAAAAAAAATGTCACTGTCCCTGCCTATGCTTCTCTTTCCCTGCTCCGGAACACACTACACTAGGCCGCCGTGCTGGCGGCCTTTTATAGTGTGGGGCGTGTACTAAACACCCTCAGCAATAATTGGCCACAGGCATCCTGCCTGTGGCCAATCATTGCTCTCCTCGCTGCCGGCGCTGTGATTGGCCAAGCATGCGGGGTCACAGTGCATGCTTGGCCAATCACAGCGCCTGGATGACACTACGATGGCGTAGTGCATTGTGGGCCGCGAATTAGGCGCGAACGGCCCAAATCGTTCGTTGTTCGGCGAACGATCGAACAGCCGATGTTCGAGTCGAACGTATGTTCGACTCGAACACCGAGCTCATCCCTAATGGTCAGGTGTGCACAAGCTTTCGGCCATATATTGTATACGATATATAGTATACAAAACATCAAGTACATCTGAGTGCTACACATCTGCACACCATAAACATGAAGATGGTGAATAAGCCCCTATAATGGACATCCAACGCGTATTTACTCTTTTTTTTTTTAAATGTATTAAGTCAGTGTGATGCTCCCTTGCACATGGCAAAGTATGAAAGCTCCTATAGACCAAAAAATGAACTTTGACTTAATCATAAACCTTTGTCCTTTAACCGTGTAACTAGGAAAAAAATAATCAATTCCTAATTTTCACCATCATTAACAATAGTCCCTTTAATAGGCCGGTGAATAATCGGCACTGTTAAATCAGCTTATCGGGCCCTTCTGAGCCGGCAGATCACACAGCGGCTCAATGTGAACCATTGATTATCTGAATGTAATAAACAATCTTGCATTTCTGCACAGACCGAAGATGGGACGTGGAAATATTAAAAAGAGCAGAAAACGATGACAGGACAAGAGCGCAAATGTCAGATTTATAACCACAATCAGGGGGAAAATTATACTCTTGGGAGACAAATTGATCCGCAGAGGACGACGGCGAGGAAGTTGGTGTAGATTAATGTGGAGGGGAAATTTTGGAGCTCAGCAAAACTTCTCTGACTGCTACGGAGGCCATATATATAATCGGCTATCAGTGATATTAACACCAGAGATTTAATGTTCTTCCAGTAATGTAAAAAGTCCCATTTAGACCTTAAATTGTCATTGAACAACCGCTGAAGTTATTATTAAAGGATAGCTGTACTTTTAAACCATGTTTGTTCTTATTTAGAGACTCCAAGCAACTTTCATGGTAAATCTAATAGTAGTTTGTCAAATTCAACTGGACCTGTTCTGTAATGACTGTTCTGATATTCCGGAGCTTCTCCAAGCTGCTTCTTTAGTTCTAATGAGTGTCCGGAACACCCCCAAGCATTTACAGTACAGTATATCCACAAAGGTAGCAGAATTACCTTAATCCAATCACCACTGAAGGTGTAGATCAGGGTTTCTCAAACATGGAACTCTAGGGTTCCTTCAGAGGATGCTATGGGTTCCTTGAGGGTTCCAGTAGAGGTTGCTAGGGGTTCCTTGAGGGTTCCAGCAGAGGTTGCTAGAGGTTCCTTGAGGGTTCCAGCAGAGGTTGCTAGAGGTTCCTTGAGCAAAGAGCAATTTCTGTCTCTCAGATAAGTTTCCACTGACACCATTGATCTTTTTAGCTATCTGTAATGCCGCGTACACACGATCGGAAATTCCGACAACAAAACCGTGGATTTTTTTCCGACGGAATTTTGGCTCAAACTTGTGTTGCATACACATGGTCACACAAATGTTGTCGGAAATTCCGATGGTCAAGAACGCGGTGACGTACAACACGTACGACGAGCCGTGTTCAATGAAGTTCAATAGGCAGTCTGGCTCTTCTGCTTGATTCTGAGCATGCGTGTTTTTTTTGAGCGTCGGAATTGCATACAGACGAGCGGAACCAGCTCTCAAGTTTTGGTTGCGGAAATTCCGACAGAAAAAGTCAGATGAAGCCCACACACGGTCGGAATTTCCGACCAAAAGCTCACATCGGAGATTTCTTGTCGGAAATTCCATCCGTGTGTATGCGGCATAATAGGTAATTCTTCCCAATGACCACACGTGTAAGGAACATTCTTCTCACTGATCATTACACTGATGTATCATGAGTTGTAGCTATTTACATTTTTGGTAAGGGTTCTCTGAGACCGGAAAGTTATTTTAAGGGTTGTTGAGGGTGTTGAGAAAGGCTGGTGTAGATGTTGATTGTCCAAGAACAGGATGAGAGGTAAGAAAATAGTGGAAGCATTCTTCTTTGGTTACATAATCAAATCCTTGGTGTCAGAAAATCTACATACAGTAGGTGTTAACTTCCTATTTATTATCTATAGAACAAGGTGCCATCACCCATTGGGTGGTGCTATCATCCCTTATAATTGACCATGGATACACTCAACTTTTTTAACCCACAGGAAGCCATGAAATAATTTTGGGTTGTAGGAAACCCCTTATGAAATCAATTCTTTGGTGGACTGTGGAAGGAATACACTTTACATAGTTGGTCTATAAGAATAATTACCCCCTTTGAGTGGTGGTTACAATATCACTCTTACCAACGGCTAAAACGATCATTGGTGTCATGCCACTGGCTCTTCCAAGTGGGAATAGACACAGAACTATCAAGGTACCATCAGATGGGAAGTCAATCAGATACAACTCAAGGGCTCTCTAGCAACATCTGGAGGATCCCTAGAGTACCATGGAACCCTGACCGGGAATAACTGCACTGGACAGAGGAAACCTTTACAGGACTTTCAAACAGGTTCACTTGTAGTGCCTTGAAGGTCCTGTGGAGAGTTCCTCTGTCTTGCGTATCCATGTACAGGTGTTGATTTCAGCTCATAAAAACACAAAATTGGGAAGAAAGAGTGATCTATGGCATAAAGGCAGGGTGGAGAAATGCACCAAGGTAGAGCATGTAGATCAACCATTCTCAACTGGGGTCCCATGGAACCCTAGTGCTCATCCAGAGGGTGCTAAGGGTTCCTTAATTTGGAGTTCCACGCAAATTTGCAACTTTATCTTATCGCATTCAGTATATTGCTTAGATATTGCATCGTTACTCCATTATTTTTTTTGCTATTTCAATACCTTTGTATTTAAGTTGTAATTGTGGCATCCGGGCCATAGCTCCCACGGGAGTTGACGTACATCCCGTATTCCCCTCGCCGCACTGTCTCATGGGGGCTAAGCGTCATGCTTCCCATGATTCAGTGCGGAACGCCACCCAGCAAAATCTTGCGTTATTTAGAACTATCGCTGCTATTAGAACTATCGGCGCTGGGCGCCGTCAACAATGAGCATGCGCGAGATCGAGCGGTGAATGCTGGGAAAGAAGCATTCACCGCATACAGGAAATAGGTGCTTGTGGGCTTCAAGTGCCCAAAAGCACAATGGAAACGTCCGGCAGCGATTTTTATAAATGATCCTTTATAACGATACCGCACTGCGGAGGTTTAAGGAAACCGAAATAGTGAGTAATGATTTATAATGGGGTAATTAATCTAAAGGTAACAAAAAAAAAAAAAACGAATCGCCGCGGGACCTCCGCTTTAAGCTGTGGTTGGTTGACCTTCCATTTGATGGTGCCTGCATAGTTCCAGGACAAACAACACTTGCCAAAGCCAGCAGAATGACACCAATTATCTATTTTATCTGTCTGCAAGGGTTGCAGTATTCCTACTGTCCACCAATGTAAGGGGCCACTGGCTCCTGAATAATTGGTTTTAGTAAGGGGTCCTTCAAGGCCTTGAAATTAATTTTGAGGTTCCTCCAGGCCAGGGGTCTCCAAACTTTCTAAACAAAGGGCCAGTTTACTGTTTTTCAGACATGGGGGGGGGGGGGGCAGCCTGTCAGTATGAGTGGGAAATACCCTAACGTCAATGGGAATAAACAGCGCCTCATCATTGTTATTAGTGGGAGGAATGGTGTCCCATCATTAGCATCAGTGCGAAGTATGGTGCCCCATCATTAGCATCAGTGGGAGGAATTGTGCCCCATCATTGGTGTCAGTGGGAGGAATAGTGCCCCTTTATTGGTATCAGTGGGAGGAACAGTGCCCCATCATTGGCAACAGTGGGAAGAATATTGCCCCATCATTGGTATCAGTGGGAGGAATAGTGCACCATTATTTGTGCCAGTGGAACAGTGTCTCATTATTGGTCTCAGTGGGAGGAATACTGTCCTATCATTGGTGTCAGTGGGAAGAATAGTGCCCCATTGTTGGTACAGTGGGAGGAATAGTGCCCCATTGTTGGCATCAGGGGAAGGCATAGTACCCCATTATTGGTGTCAGGCCTTAAAACTAATTTTAGGGTTCCTCCAGGCCAGGTGTCTCCAAACTTTCTATACAAAGGGTCAGTCTACTGTTTTTCGGACATGGGGGGAAGGGGGGCTGTCAGTATGAGTGGAAAATACCCTGATGTCAATGAGAATAAACAATGCCACATCTTTGTTATTAGTTGTTATTAGTGGGAGGAATAGTGCCCCATCATTGGCAAGAATGGGAAGATCTGAGTTGGAAAACTTCACTTCTGCCTGAAAATAATCTTGTATAAAAGTTTTATAACAAAACCTTCAGTCCAACACTTCTACAACTAAAGCCCTGTACACACGATCGGTTTTACCGATGAAAACAGTCTGATGGACTTTTTTCATCGGACAAACCGATTGTGTATGGGCCCCATCAGTCTTTTTTCCATCGGTGTTAAAAAATAGAACATGTTTTAAATTTTTCCGATGGATCAAAAACCGATAGCGAATTCCGATCGACTATGGGCAAGCCCATCGGATAAAAAACCCACGCATGCTCAGAATTAAGTCGACGCATGCTCAGAAGCATTGAACTTAATTTTTCTCGGCTCATCGGAGTGTTTTACATCACCGCGTTTGGGACGGTCGGTTTTTTGACTGATGGTGTGTAGGCAAGACTGATGGAAGTCAGCTTCATCGGATTTCCGATGGACAAAACCATCGGATTAGAATCCATAGGATATCCGATCATGTGTACAGGGCTTCACACTTCAATGAAGAAACTCCACGTGCAAACCGGCTGATAACATTTGCTGACATTCTCTGTCCTGAGCGGAGATCTCCTTTAAGCACTCCAGTGCTGAGAGCAGCATCAGAGGTGAACCCCAACCACAAGATATCGATGTGACCCCGGAGTCTTACTCTCAGGTCGCCATGAGAGGGAATTTTGGTTTGTGGCGGCAGTAAGATGTTTGTTCCCAGCAAAGGACGCACAAAAGTCACAAGCCGGTGAAACTCGGCTTTTATTTATTTAGTTGAGTTGCGCTCTCAGTATTGTGTGTGAATGTATAGACTGGGGGGGTCATCAAAATGTGGCCCATTGGGTTACAACCAGTCCGCTACAAGATTTTACCCTGCCTCCAGCTTGGGCTACTGGAGGATCCTCAATATGCACCGATTGAGGAGGAAAGTCAGCAGAGGCTGCCTATGGCTCGGCTTCTGATGTAAGGGGGACTCTGATGGGGACCCTGGTGTAAGGAGGAACCCTGAGGTGAGGGGGTCTCTAATGGGGACACTGATTTAAGGGGAGGCACCAATGGGGACCCTGGTGTAAGTGGAAACTCTGATGGGGATCCTGATGTAATGGGGGAACCTGATGGAAACTCTGGGCTCAGGGGGGACTCTGATGGGGACCCTGATATAAGGAGGGACACTGATGAGGATCCTGGTGTAAGCGGGGACTCTGATGGGGATCCTGATTTAAGGGGGGACTCTGATGGGAACACAGATTTAAGGGGGGGCACCAATGGGGACCCTGGTGTAAGTGAAAACTCTGATGGGGACCCTGATATAAGGAGGGACACTGATGTGGACCCTGGTGTAAGCGGAGACTCTGATGGGGATCCTGATTTAAGGGGGGACCCTGATGTGAGGACCCTAATGTAAGGGGGGACTCTGATGGTAACCCTCGGGTAAGGGGGGACTCTGATGGGGACCCTGGGGTAAGGGGGGACTCTAATGGGAACCTTGAGGTAAGGAGGACTCTAATGGGGGACACTGATGTAAGGAGGGTCTCTGATGGGAACCCAGGCATAAGGGGGACTCTGATGGGGACCCTGGGGTAAGGGGGGACTCTGATGGTGACCCTGGGGTAAGGGGAGACTCTGATGGGGACCCTGGTGTAAGGAGGGACTTCGATTGGGAATCTGGTGTAACTGGGGATTCTGGTAGGGACCCTGATGTAAGGGGGACTCTGATGGGAACCCTGATCTAAGGGGGGGTTGCTGATAGGGACCCTGAGGTAAGGGGGGGACTCTGATGGGGACCCTGATGTAAGGGGGACTCTGATGGGAACCTTGCTCTAAGGGGGGACTCTGATGGGGACCCTGAGGTAAGGGGGGACTCTGATGGGGACCCTGAGGTAAGGGGGGACTCTGATAGAGACCTTGATGTAAGGAACTCTGTTAAAAAAAAAAATTCAGCCTGAAAATATTTGTAAAGAATACTATGTAACCCATTTTGGGTGCAGTAAAAAAAAAACACTGAAAAAAGCACCTCCCCATTGAAATGAATGGAAAACCGCTTCAAAATTGAGGCAAACGCATCAAAAATGCACCCGTGGTTGCGTTTTTGGTGTGTTTTTGAATCATGTGTCCCTTTTTTTTTACAGGTGTAAAATGTCCCCGAAACGTGGCAACAACGTGGCAAAAAACGCATATGCCTTTTTAACCACGTTTTTGCAACAGAGCAGTGTGAAAGAGCTCTAAGTTTGAAGCTACACATTTTACATGGGTGGGGGGAAAATAGTGGTCGGTTGTTTTTTTAAGTGAAAGATCAGTTATAAAGAGTAACTCCACTTTTGTTGAGAAAAAAAAACAATCCCCTCTGGGTGATCAATGCAAAGATTTAATAAATTGAATCCACTTGCTGACCAAGCCTTTTCTAGCACTGTTTGTTTAAATCAGTATTTTTTGCTAGAAATTTAATTAGAGCCCCCAAACAATCTATATATATATTTTTTGAACCAGAGACCCTAGAGCAGGGGTCCTCAAACTACGGCCCGCGAGCCACATGTGGCCCGCCGAGGACATTTATCCGGCCCACCGGGTGTTTTTGCTGCCGCTGCCTGTCTGTTACTTTTTCTTTTTCCAACATAAGAGATGGATGGTCCGGCAGCCAGCCTATCACTGGTGGAAGAGGGAGAGGGGGCGGCGGCCGCAGATTGGCTGGCCAGCTGAAGCGCTGGATCATGGGAATTGTAGTCCGGCCGCAATCAAGCTCCTGGTGGTGGGAGGAACCAAACAGCGCAGCCGGACTACAACTCCCACCTCCCAGAACTTAGAGGCAGCCATTGCATATGGGAGGGGCCGGCTGGACGTGACTTGCGCGGTGACTTGTGGGCAGTAAACGTCGGGCGCTGGCTCGTGGGAGAGAGAGAGGAGACGTGACAGAGCATCACAGCACAGTCGTTTTGAGCAACAAGAGCAGAGGCAGGTTGGAGGAAGTTGGCATCATCCCCCCCCCCCCCTCGAAGAGGACGTTCAATCAAGGCTGAGGTGAGACAGATTCTGACACACCTGGTGACCCCCACATCCCATGGGCACTAATTGGGCTGCGGTGGCGGGCACTGATTGCATACCTCCCAACTGTCCCTGATTTGGAGGGACTGTCCCTCATTTAGAGCAATGACCCTCTGTCCCTCTTCCCTCCTTGTTTGTCCCTCATTTTGGTCTGATCTATATAGTTGTATATAAAATGCACTAATTATCTATTAAAAAGCATTTTACAGAGCTAAATCCATATTCTAAATTGCTTCATTTGTAAATTCCAGAAGCCAATATAAAAGAATAGTAGTGGAAAAAAAAAACATCTGTGGGTTTAACCAATCTTTTTTTTTTTATAATTCTCCTTTAAAGGGGGCATGGTATGGGGCGTGTCCTATGCCTACATATTTTTGCTAATAGATGTCCCTCATTCCCATCTCAGAAAGTTGGGAGGTATGTGATTGGGCTGCAGTGGCGGGTACTAATTGGGCTGCGGTGGCAAGCCCTAATTGGGCTGCGGTGGCAAGAACTAATTGGGCTGTGCTTGCGGGCACTGATTGGGCTGCGTTGGTGGGCACTGATTGGGCTGCGTTGACGGGCACTGATTGGGCTGCGTTGACGGGCACTGATTGGGCTGCATTGACGGGCACTGATTGGGTTGCGCTGGCGAGCATTGATGGGCACTGATCAGACTGCATTGATGGGCAGTGCAGTCTGTATGTCTCTGTGTGGGCAAAGTTATTGCTGGTATATTGTTTTCGTAGCACTGTATATATATATATATATATATATATTGGTATTTTACTAATAGGAATTTGGAATCCCTAGGAAACAATGATGTCAAGAAAAAGAAAAATTGACTCGGAGTGTAGGATATTCAAAGAACAGTGGACTTATGATTACTTTTTCATACAATATTTAAAATGAAGAACAAGTAAAGTTAGATTTTAACTTTACTTGCTCTTCATCTAAAATATTGTATTTGTTCCTGTTTTGTTTTTTCACCTCAAAATAAGATATGTGCAGTTTGCATAGGAATCTGTTCATAGTTTTTTTTTTTTTAACTATAGTCCGGCCCTCTAACGGTCTGAGGGACAGTGAACTGGCCCCCCCTGTTTAAAAAGTTTGAGGACCCCTGCCCTAGAGAATAAAATGGCGATTAATGCAATATTTTATGTTACATGGTATTTGCGCAGCGTTTTTTCAAACTACGTTTTTTTTGAGAAAAAATACACTTTAGTTCATTTTAATGCAAAAAAACCCCAAAAAACACAATAGGTAACCCAATTTTTGGTAAAATATAAAAGTTGATGTTACGCTGAGTAAATAGATACCTAACATGTCAACGCCTTAAATTGGCAACAAACTATGATTCTTAAAAAAATCTCCATAGGCGGCGCTTTCATTTTTTTTTTACAGGTTACCAGTTTAGAGTTACAGAGGAGATCTAGTGCTAGAATTTAGCTAGAATCGCTCTAACGTTCGTGGTGATACCTCATGTGTGTGGTGTGTACACCGTTTTACATATGTGCGCGCGACTTACGTATGCGTTCGCTTGTGCGCACGAACACGGAGCGACAGGGGCGCTTTAATTTTTTTTTTCTTATTTATTTTATTTTTACAATGTCCCTTTTATTTATTTATTTTTATCACTTTTATTCCTATTACAAGGGATGTAAACAATCCATTGTAATAGAAATAAGGGATGACAGGTCCTCTTTATAGAGATCTGGGGTCAAAAAGAAAAAAAAAAAGATCTTTTGCTTTTAAAAAAAAGTTTACTTCCGCCCTAGACCAGAAGTGATGTCATGATGTTGCTCTGGTCCTCCGAAACCATAGAGACGATCTGGTCTCTGGTAACCTCTATGGTGGGAGGAGGGGGGGGGGGTGACCCCTCCTGCTGCTTCTGAAAGCGATCCATTGGCTAATTAGCCGCTCAGATTGCTTTCATGAGAAAGCCAATCACCAGCTGAAAAAAAAAAAATGGCTGATAGTTTTAACCATAACTTTGGTCAACCACTTGCAAGACGCAATGTGTATAGCAGATTCCTACCCTTTGTCCCTCTGAACAGGGGTGGCTTGTCCATTGTGGGTGCATGGGCACCGCCCCCCCCCCGTCCACCGCCACCACCCTCCCTATCCAATGTGCCCGGCACCTTTCAGGACACCGGGCGCATGAATTCCTATGGCGGGGGTGTTTTTTGAAGCACCTTATTAGAGCCAGAGGCTCTAATAGGTTTCAAAATAGGGTGGACTCGGGGCGCAGAACACTGCGTCTGGAGCCCACCCAGTTGTGTTGCAACAGTGAATGAATATACGCTGTTGGAACACTGATCCTCCTCCCGGCCAATCGGGAAGCAGGTCTGATAACCGTCACCCGTTTTGCTGAAAGGACTTGCGATCCCATAATGGACGCCTACGAGGAGGGGAGAAGACGCATGGCGGAAGTGAGGAGGAGAAGACACAAGAGCCGCTGCCCAATGGCCGCTGCTACCTGATGTGCCCGCTGATGCCCGCCGCTGCCCGATGTGCCCGCCGCTGCCCGTTCCCCGCCGCTGCCCAATGCCTAGATGGGGTAAGTGTTGGTGAATCGTCAGACAGCAAAGGGGGGGGGTTTGAGGGGCTTGTGTGCCGCACCCCCCAAACAAAAAACCACCAGCCACCACTGCCTCTGAAGAAATAGCTGTTTGCTTTACCATGTTCTGTTGTTCTGTGCAAATGTATTCTGAATGGGGGGGGGGGGTTCATTATAATCACCAGGTGCACTCTACCTTTAGAAGAATTTAATCTTTGGGAAGTGTCTCACGAAAACTGATATTTCTATTGCAGGGGATGCCTAAAACCTGACTTGTATTTCAGTGCAAACTTCTAGGAAAATCAGTGAGCCAATCACACAAGCAGGAAATGACATTTTTGGAGGCGTTCTGTACACCAGGCGGCCATATTGCATTGACTTTTACAGAAAATTACAGCGCGGCAGTTAGAAAAAGAAAGGTGATTTTTAATATCATTCAATTACAATATGACTTGTGCAGAAACGCTACGTGCTATATTATTAGTATTCATTATTTACTATATTTTTTTGGAGTGGAGTGACCCTTTAAGTTTCTTTTAAAAACATGTTATGCAGAGAAGATAAACAGACCCCGTATGTGCTTTTTATATTACGTTCTTGGCACAGACAAGGAAAGGATGTCTTCCCCTTTAATGGGCAGCGATGTTATTTCCAGCGCTTGTTGTGCACTGTGGGAAGGCAGCGGGAAGAGGCCGGTCCATGCAGAAATCTGCATTCTGCTAAAAATAGATCATTGCTCAAATAATAAGCGGTCATTCCTACACGTGCATCGGGAATACGGCGTCACAATCACTATCTGTATAATCGCAGATTGACGAGGACGACAGGATGGGGAGGGGATGTGCCGCTCGCTAAACGCCAGATATTTCCGACTGACTTCCATCTTCATATCCAGGAAAACCGAGGGATGCAAAACCACCAATTCTGACATTCCTCTCCTACATGGAAAAATCTGATTTTTTTCATTTTATTTCTTATTCCTAGAAAATAACTCAGAACCCCAAAACATTATATATATATATATATATATATATATATTTTTTGACAGAGACCCTAGAGAATAAAATGATGGTCGTTGACATTTTTTACGCCACACGGTATTTGCGCAGCAATTTTTCAAGCGCAAATAAAAAAAAAATACACTTTCATTGAATTGAATTTTAATGCAAAAAAACACAGTGCACTTGTAGCGGGGTGTTCCCCTTTAATGCAGAGAGACAAGAAGTTCCAGGGGAGAGGTGAGTCGGGAGGAAGTAAAGAGACATTATGGAAGTGAAAGCAGAGGAGAGAGAGACTACATCTCCCAGTACATCTTGCAGCACCCAGGGTGCATTGCTCCAGAACAGAGACTGCTGGGGCAGACTTTATAAAGGGGAGGCAGAGTTTTGGTCGGCCTCTTTGGACTCCCCTCTCCTAGCAAGAGGATGTCTGTGCTGAACTGCTGTGTGCACAAGGCCTGAAGCCCGGGCCGTGTGCTCCTTTCCAAAGAGCCCTCTGCCAGCCTAGCAGAGCCTCAGAGACATCTAATCCTCCTTGCTGCAGTACACCAGAAGGATTGAAGACTTGGATGTCGGTGGATTCCTGTTCCTAGACGAATCGATGGAGGAAAGGGACTTGGACTTGCCCGGGTGGTGAGAGCTGTTTAAAGACAGATACTTTATCTTTACTATTCGTTGGGATTACAAAGTTGTTCTTCAAGTGCACCACCGAGAGATTGCTAGCGAATATTGTTTCACTGAACTTCCATTTAGATCAGTCAGGCCTGACTGCATAGGTAGACATTGCTGGGTGTTAGTCTACCCATGAGGGGAAGTAGCTGTAAAAGGGCAGCGCTAGAGTTGCATAGCAATACTGTATTATTCTGATTACTCTGTTTATCTTTATTACTGTTTATTGCAGGGATCTGCAACTTGTTATACTGTTGTTTATTACTTGCCCATTAGCCTCAGTAAAATATCTGGGTAAAGTACATTTGGTGTCAGTTCCGCTTACTTTAATAGGAGTTTTAAAGTATATTCTGTGTTTGTTTGTTATAGGACTGCGTCACCAACAGTTGCGATCACGCGGTCCTATCTCTCTATCACCAGCTGTGCCACGGGAGGTTAGAGCCGATTGCCGGGGGTTGACAGCGGTGCACTGCAGGGCCCAAATCAATATCAGCGGCTCTCTTAACTGGGGGTAGCGCTACACGTGGGGGCTCGAGTCCGGGATCCTTGTACGTTGCACGCTGCAATCAAGCCGGTCAGAAGTACCAGCATGGACCCGCTGGCAATGTCACAGTGGTGCGCAGCTATTGGCGCCAATCCAACCGCGGCGGTAGTCATTGTACTCCCGGGGGAAAGATGGAAGGAAGAGGAGATAAAACAGCTCGTATTGTTACTGTCTCCGAGCCACAAAGCATGGGTGATGGATTTTAGGCCAGATCCAGTGATCTCGTTTACATACGCACTGGTAGAATGGAAAAACGAAATCCCAGAGCATTTTAAAAGTCAGAGTATACAAGCCATAGATAATCAGATCTATCACTTGATACATACGCTGCCAGTGAAGGAAGAATGGTTTCAGACACCAAAGCCATCACTCCCACAATTATCTCCACCACTATCCCCTAAAGCAGAAAAGCTTAAGGAACTATTAAGCCCGGGATCACCGCTGGCCGCTATAGGGCCTGAATTGTTGAATGCTCTAGGAGACCTTGTAATTAAGTGCCAGAAAAGCAGTACGGTGCATGTGGAGGCCGGTTACCGGAAGCTTAGCACCTTCTCAGGGAAGCTCCCCGTCCCTGCGGGGGAGGAAGATTTTGACACTTGGGTGGAACAGGCATTGCAGGCAGTAGAAGCATGGGAGGTGCCTGAGGCACAGAAGAGACAGCGAGTCTTAGAAAGTCTGAAAGGTGCCGCGGCAGAAGCGGTGAAGAGCTTCCGGTTTGGAAATGAAAACTGTACAGCTCAAGATTGCCTGGCCATGCTGCAGGAAGAGTTTGGTCAGCTGGAGAAGGTGTCAGAGATGATTTATCAAATTGAACACACTCTCCAGCAGCCGAATGAGAAACTGTCAGAATATGTTAGAAGGCTGAACAGGCAGTTATGCAAGATTGTACTGAAGAAGGGAATGCTGCCCAAAGATGCAGATGAAGCACGCATGAAGCAGATCATGAGGGGAGCGCGGCGCTCAGACCCGGTCTGGCTGCACCTGAAAACCTCAGGAGGAGGAATGTCACTAACCTACTCTGATCTAATAAAAATTATTAGGGACGAAGAGGCGCTGCAGGAAGATCAGCAGGTGGCCAAGGCGAATGTCACACCTGTACCAGTGCTGGTCCATTCGGTCAAGAGCCCAGAAAGAGATGCGGAGGTTGACACTCTGAAATCGCAAATGGCCCAAGTGTTGGAGATGCTGACCTCTTTGATGGAGAAAGATCAGAGAAAACGAGAGAAACCAAGCCCAAGAAAGGAGTTGTTCCCGAACACCTCAGCACCGGCCTCCCTACAGGACCGAGAAGAGGTGATTTGCTATAACTGCGGAGGGAGTGGCCACTTTGCTAACGTATGCTCCAGCCCAAAGAAGAAGAGAACAGATAATTGCAAGCCGGCGGGAAACTCCAAAGGGCCCCGGTGAAGGAGTCAACCGGGTGCCCATCATCTTCAGTGCGCTCCAAACTAAAAAAAAAGGCCAAGAATGGAGGAGACAAAACTCCTAGGAGGAGGTATAGTACACCCCCACCAAGATGTACCCCAGAGGGAGGGGGCAAGACCCCTCAGTGGAAGTACAGCACCCCAAAGAAGGAACATCCACCTAAAAGGAACAATAACATCCCTCAGCGGGTTTGTGCCCCCATTGAGAGGGAGAAAGTCAATGCATGCCAGGCTCAGGAAAAATTAAAGTCCAAAAGGAGCAGGGCAAGGGTCGAAAGCCAAAAAAAAGAGGTGACCCTAGTCCGGCCATACCCAAAGGAACTGGTGGGCCCGTCTCCTACTGTGCCCATTCAAGTGGAAGGAGTCTATACTAAAGCTCTTTTGGACACCGGAGCACAGGTGACTTTACTATACCGGGACTTCTATGATAGGCACTTGAGTCATCTGCCTATCCAGAAGATAGAAGAGCTGGAGATATGGGGACTTGGAACCCAGAGTTTCCCTTATGATGGGTACCTGCCCATAAAGATGACTTTCGACCCATCCGTGGCTGGGAAGGCTGAAGTGTTTGACACCCTGGCAGTTGTGTGTCCCCGGCCGCCTGGAGCCAGCAAGATTTCCCTGATCATTGGGACAAACACGGATCTAGTCAGGAGACTCCTGACCCCTCTAGTGAAAGAGAGAAACCATTCAGCCACCAAAATCCATCCCATGCTAAAGACGGCCTACCAACGACTGGTCTTAGAGCAGAAGACCCCGGGAGAGGGGATAGGGAAGGTGTGGAGACTTGGCAGAGAAAGAGTAGTGCTACAGCCCGGAGAAGTAACCTGTCTTAGGGCCACTGTGAAGCTTTCGTGGGAACAACCTGGCCCCTTTGTCATGCTGGAATCAGACCCAAGGGAAGAGTCCTCAGGCCTGGAAGTGATACCAGAAGTGATTCCGTTCAAGGCCCTGAAGAAGGCCCATGGCAGAGTTCCGGTGAGTGTTAGGAACACTACGGGAGGACCCATGGAGATCCCTGCCAGAGTGTTGCTTGGTCAGGTGAGCCCTGCTGCCCCGGTCACTTGGTCCGAAGTCAAGGGGACGGGTGACGGAGGAGATGTTTGGGAGAAACTGTCCGTGGAAAACCCGAACCTACCCAGGGCTTGGAAAGAAAGAGCCAAGGCCCAGCTGACCAGGTGGGAGAAGATCTTTTCCGAAGATGAATTCAATGTGGGGTGTGCAAGAAGTGCCACCCATCGGATCCGCCTCCAAGAAGATAAGCCCTTCCGAGAGAGGGTCAGGCGGGTCCCCCTGGCAGATCTGGAGGATCTGAGGGAACAACTTGTAGAACTAAAGAAGACTGGTGTGATCCGGGAGTCTAGAAGTCCCTATGCCTCCCCAATCGTGGTGGTCAGAAAGAAGAATGGGTCGTTGAGGCTTTGTATCGATTACAGGACTCTCAACAGGAGAACCATCCCTGACCAATACACCACGCCAAGGATAGAAGATGCCCTACAAAGTTTGTCTGGAGCCAAATGGTTCAGTGTGATGGACCTCAAGAGTGGGTACTATCAAATCCCTATGCACCCAGAAGACAGGGAGAAGACAGCCTTCATAACCCCGGTGGGATTCTTCGAATTCAATAGGATGCCTCAGGGTCTGTCTGGAGCTCCTGCTACCTTTCAACGCCTTATGGAGAAGACTGTTGGAGACATGAATCTTATAGAAGTCCTTGTGTACTTGGACGATGTCATTGTCTTTGGAAGAACCTTGGAAGAACATGAAGCCAGGTTGGAGAAAGTATTGAGAAGACTCAGCGAAGAGGGACTTAAGCTTTCCCCCGAGAAGTGTCGGTTCTACCAGTCTTCTGTGAACTATCTGGGGCACATAGTGTCTGAAGAAGGGGTGGCCACAGATCCTGAGAAGTTGGAAGCAGTCACTTCCTGGCCACGACCCACCACAGTAACAGAGCTCAGATCCTTCCTGGGGTTCTGCTCCTATTATAGGAGGTTTGTGGAGGGGTTTGCTCGGATTGCCCACCCGTTGAATGAATTGCTAAAGGCAGAAGGGGAAGAGGATGACTCAGGGCCCAGGAGGCCCAGTGAGTCAGTTCAAGATCAGTGGAACCCAAGGTGTGAAGAGGCCTTTCATGCTCTGAAGAGGAGCTTAACCACTGCCCCAGTCCTGGCCTACGCCGACCCTACCAGACCTTATGAATTACATGTGGATGCCAGCCATGAGGGTCTAGGTGGTGTACTCTACCAAGAACATGAAGGACAACTGCGACCAGTGGCCTATGTGAGCAGGAGCCTGACCCCCTCAGAAAAGAAATACCCCACTCATAAGCTGGAATTCCTGGCCCTCAAATGGGCGGTAGTAGACAAGCTAAAAGACTACTTAAATGGGGCAGAGTTTACTGTGAAGACAGACAACAACCCCCTGACCTACCTCTTCACCACCACGAAACTAGATGCCACCGGACACAGGTGGTTGGCCGCATTGTCTGGATTCAACTTCAGTCTGAAGTACAGACCAGGAGCCGGAAATAGGGATGCAGATGCCCTGTCCCGGAGGTCTCATGCCACGACAAATGACTGGGAAGATTGGACCCAAGTGGCACCGGACGGGGTGCGGGCCCTTTGTCAAGGGGCTGAATTCCAAGCCAGAGGAGGCTCCAGAGCAGAAGAAATAGGGGTTACCATGGTAGGAGTCCCCAAACACTATTGTGGGGTAACTCAACTGGAGGAAGACAACCTACCGAGACTGTCCAAGAAGGAGTTGAGGTGTGACCAATTGGAAGACCCCATGGGGAGATTGGTCCTCGAAGCCCTGGAGAATCAGGATCCCAACAAATTCCTACATCACCCCTCAAAGGAGGCTCGCCTGTTGAGGAAGGAATTGGACAGGCTACAGGTACATCAGGGAGTGGTCTACCGAAGGGGCCCCTCTGATGACTCAGAAGATAAGTGGCAGTTATTTCTTCCAGAGAAGCACCGAGAGACTGTACTAATTGCCCTGCATGACCATCATGGTCACCTAGGGGCAGAAAGGACCTTCCAGCTTGTCAGAAATCGGTTCTATTGGCCCTGCATGAGGGCAGAAGTAGAGGAGTATTGCCATTCCTGTGCACGATGCATTCAGAGAAAGACCCTACCCCATCAAGCTGCCCCAATGGGCCACTTACAGAGTCAAGGCCCAATGGATCTGGTATGCATTGACTTTCTCTGCCTCGAACCCGACCTGAGTGGATTGGGGAATGTTCTGGTAATAACCGACCATTTCACCCGCTATGCTCAAGCTTTCCCAACCAAAGACCAGAAGGCATCCACCGTGGCCAAGATACTTATGGAGAAGTATTTTGTCCATTACGGACTACCACAGAGACTCCACTCAGATCAAGGAAGGGACTTTGAGAGTCGGTTGATCCGAAGACTTTTGGATTCATTAGGAATAAAGAAGACCAGAACCACGCCTTACCACCCACAAGGAGATGCTCAGCCGGAGAGATTTAACCGGACCCTGCTCAACATGTTGGGAACCTTAGAAACAGAGAAGAAGCAACACTGGAGTCAGCACATATCAGCCCTAGTACATGCCTATAACTGTACCACAAGTGACGCCACTGGCTACTCCCCTTATCGACTTATGTTTGGGAGAGAAGCAAGGCTACCTGTGGACCTGGCCTTTGGCACTTCTATAGACAATACCTCAGCTACATCCCACAAGGGATACATGGACAGACTTAGACGTAGCTTGCAGGTGGCCTATGAACAAGCCCAGGCGGCTTCGGATCAAAGGGGGGCCCGCAACAAGAGAAATTTTGATCTGAAGGTTCGAGTGCAAGATCTGCAGCCTGGGGACCGAGTACTGCTACGCAATCTGGGGGTCCCTGGAAAACACAAGCTTGCCGACAGGTGGAGATCTGAGCCCTATGTTGTCTGTAGGAAGTTGCCCGGTTTGCCTGTCTACAAACTAAAGCCAGAAGGAAAGGTGGGTCCACTGAAGACGTGGCATCGGAACCACCTGCTCCCACTTGCTGAGGCAGTCAGAATACCTCCCGTGAGAGACTCCCCTGAACCGGCCTCTATCCTGGATATTCCTAGGCCGAACACTCGGTCCCAGACCTCTCGAGCCAAAGATGGGGAGGCCTCCCAATTGAGTACAGAAGAAGGTGGAGAACTGGACTGGCTGTGGCCTCCCTCGACTCTGGGAACGTCCGCCATAGATCTCCCAAATGGAGGGGATACCCCAGATGCAACACTGAATCCGGAGGCTACTGAATTCATACCCTTCAGTCCCTCAGCTGATTACTGGGAAGATGTTCCTGACACTTGCGCAGAGGAGGACTCTAGAGATTCCATACGTCAGTCGACTTCTGAATCAGAGGTTCCAGAACCAGCAATGTTACCTGAACTTACTCCTGAAGAAGAGCCTGTGGTGCCAGAGTCAGAAGCACCAAGAAAGCAGAGGGCTCGCAGAGTCATCAGGCCTCCCAAGAAACTAACTTACCCCCAAATGGGGACGAGCTCAGAGGACTCTGTTGTAACGGCTAGGAGAAGTGTTGAACAACCTGATCCTTCCACCGTCCATTTGGTGGAGGGCAACCCCAGCTCACTCTCTGGCACAGTTAGGCAGGCCACTCATGGTAGTGTGACCTGTGGGCAAGAGAGTTCCATCCCAAAGTTTTGGTGGGAATTCCCTATGCCAACATCATGCTCGACATTGTCCAAAATGGTAAACAGTATTTGTTGAAGTTTATCTTTGGGGACCAAAGAGTTCAAGTGGGGGTAGTGTGTAGCGGGGTGTTCCCCTTTAATGCAGAGACAAGAAGTTCCAGGGGAGAGGTGAGTCGGGAGGAAGTAAAGAGACATTATGGAAGTGAAAGCAGAGGAGAGAGAGACTACATCTCCCAGTACATCTTGCAGCACCCAGGGTGCATTGCTCCAGAACAGAGACTGCTGGGGCAGACTTTATAAAGGGGAGGCGGAGTTTTGGTCGGCCTCTTTGGACTCCCCTCTCCTAGCAAGAGGATGTCTGTGCTGAATTGCTGTGTGCACAAGGCCTGAAGCCCGGGCCGTGTGCTCCTTTCCAAAGAGCCCTCTGCCAGCCTAGCAGAGCCTTAGAGACATCTAATCCTCCTTGCTGCAGTACACCAGAAGGATTGAAGACTTGGATGTCGGTGGATTCCTGTTCCTAGACGAATCGATGGAGGAAAGGGACTTGGACTTGTCCAGGTGGTGAGAGCTGTTTAAAGACAGATACTTTATCTTTACTATTCGTTGGGATTACAAAGTTGTTCTTCAAGTGCACCACCGAGAGATTGCTAGCGAATATTGTTTCACTGAACTTCCATTTAGATCAGTCAGGCCTGACTGCATAGGTAGACATTGCTGGGTGTTAGTCTACCCATGAGGGGAAGTAGCTGTAAAAGGGCAGCGCTAGAGTTGCATAGCAATACTTTATTATTCTGATTACTCTGTTTATCTTTATTACTGTTTATTGCAGGGATCTGCAACTTGTTATACTGTTGTTTATTACTTGCCCATTAGCCTCAGTAAAATATCTGGGTAAAGTACATTTGGTGTCAGTTCCGCTTACTTTAATAGGAGTTTTAAAGTATATTCTGTGTATGTTTGTTATAGGACTGCGTCACCAACAGTTGCGATCACGCGGTCCTATCTCTCTATCACCAGCTGTGCCACGGGAGGTTAGAGCCGATTGCCGGGGGTTGACAGCGGTGCACTGCAGGGCCCAAATCAATATCAGCGGCTCTCTTAACTGGGGGTAGCGCTACACACTATATTACCAAAAGTATTGGGACGCCTGCCTTTAGGCTACTTTCACACTGAAGCGCTGGATGCGCTGGCGGTATAGCGACGCTTTTTAAGCAGCACTATAACGTTGTTTTTGCAGCGATTTGTGGGCGCTAGCGGGGTGATTTTAATCCCCGCTAGCGGCCGAAAAAGGGTTAAACCCGCCCGCAAAAACGCTGCTTTGTGACGTTTTGCGGGCGGTTTGGAGGCGCTACCCCATTGATTTCAATGGACAGGGGCGCTATAGGAGCAGTATTTTTACCGCTCCTACCGCGTTTCAAAGAAGCGGCTGGCAGGAGTTTTTTTTACCCTCCTGCCAGTGCACCGCTCCAGTGTAAAAGCCCTCTGGCTTTCACACTGGATACAAAGGAGCTGCCCTTTCAGGGCGCATTGCAGGCGTTATTTTTAGCGCAATAGCGCCTGCAAAGCGCCTCAGTGTGAAAGCAGCCTTTACACGCACATGAACTTTAATGGCATCCCAGTCTTATGCCCCGTACACACGATCCAAAAATCGGACGACAGATCGTCCGACTTTTTTTCGCTTAATAGTCACAAGTAGAAATTGAATGGGTTACTAAAGTCAAGAAAATTCTCGTACGACAGGAAAAAAAAAAAATCGGAAGTGATGTCATGTGTTGTAATGTATTTGTATTGTATTTTCAGACGACAAATGTACTGACTAAACGAAAATCATCCGATCTGGTATCATACGAGGAAAATTTTCATGCATGTCTGATCGAATAATTATGGATGAACTGTCGTGATCGGCTTTCGAAAGCTGTGTACTAGCGATCAGATTATCGTACGAGCGCGTTAAAAGCGGTATTTTTCGTCTGATTTTTGGATCTTGCGTACAGGCCATTAGTCCGTAGGGTTCAGTATTAAGCTGGCCCACCCTCTGCAGCTATAACAGCTTCAACTCTTCTGAGAAGGCCGTCCACAAGGTTTAGGAGTGTGTCTATGGGAATGTTTGACCATTCTTCCAGAAGCACATTTGTGAGGTCAGGCACTGATGTAGGATGAGAAGGCCTGGCTCGCAGTCTCCACTCTAATTCATTCCAAAGGTGTTCTATCGGGTTGAGGTCAGGACTCTGTGCAGGCCAGTCAAGTTCCTCCACCCCAAACTTGCTCATCCGTGTCTTTATGGACCTTGCTTTGTGCACTGGTCCAAATCATTTAGTGGAGGGGGGATTTTGGTGTGGGGTTGTTTTTCAGGGGTTGGGCCTGGCCCCTTAGTTCCAGTGAAGGGAACTCTTAAGGTGTCAGCATACCGAGACATTTTGGACAATTTCATGCTCCCAACTTGTTAAAGGGGTCTTCCAGATTTTGATAAGCCCCCCGCCCGCAGACCCCCACAACCACCAGGCAAGGGTTGTGGGGATAAGGCCCTTGCCCCTGTCAACATGGGGACATCCTCCCCATGTTGAGGGCATGTGGCCTGGTACGGTTCAAAAGGGGGGGGCGCTCTCTCGTCCCCCCCTCTTTTCCTGTGGCCTGCCAGGTTGCGTGCTCGGATAAGGGTCTGGTATGGATTTTTGGGGGGAACCCCACGTCATTTTTTTTTTAAATGGCGCAGGGTTCCCCTTAATATCCATACCAGACCTGAAGGGCCTGATATGGAATTTGGGGGTGAACCCTCGTGCTTTTTTTTTTTTGGTTCGGGGTTCTGCCGTTTTTTTCAATGACTTTGATCTGTATTGCCGGGACCCGACAATTCATTATAGCCGCGAGTGAGTTTTAAATTACTTTTTTTCCTTCAGAAATGACACTTTGTGCAGGGACAGTTCTAAACACGGGAAACAAGCGCTGCTTTACAGGAATACTATACACACCCTCCCAGGTACGAAATTTAAAGGAATATTTCACTTTTATTGTTTCACTTTAAGCATTATTAAAATCACTGCTCCCGAAAAAACTGCCGTTTTTAAAACTTTTTTTTGCATTGATACATGTCCCCTGGGGCAGGACCCAGGTCCCCAAACACTTTTTATGACAATAACATGCATATAAGCCTTTAAAATGAGCACTTTTGATTTTTCATGTTCGTGTCCCATAGACTTTAACGGTGTTCGCGTGTTCGAACAAATTTTTTGCCTGTTCGCATGTACTGGTGCGAACCGAACCGGGGGTGTTCGGTTCATCCCTAATCGGGACCGATACCTAGCATTTGTGCGAGTACTTGTACTCGCACAAATGCTCCCGATGCCAGATCCGATACCTGGAACCGGAAGTTGGCAGACGGAGAGGGCGGAGCGGATTTGGTCTGGCAGCAGTGGATCAGAGTGCAGTGGGTAAGCTGGCCAGGGCACCGCCGCATATTCCGGTGACTGGAGCCGTCACATTCCGTACAGGAAGTGACGTTCCGTATCTCCGTCGGAAGGGTAAACATCACGACGGCCATCTTGGTACACCCTGCACTCGGCTGCAGTAAGCCAGCAGCGGACCTCTTGTTACACCCAGCCCATATAGTTCGGGCTGGGTGTAACAAGATGTCCGCTACTGGCTTACTGCAGCCAAGTGACAGGTGTACCAATATGGGCATTGCAGCATACTTACTAGAAGTTAAATTACATGAATGACGAGAGGAAAGGAAGGATTTTGCAATGCTATATGCCAAATAGCATTGCAAAATCCTTCCTCTCCTCTCATCATTCATGTCATTTATTATGCAATTGCCAATCGGTGCCCATCAGTGCCAGCCCATGAGTGACATCAGTTCCATCTATCAGTGCCGCATTTCAGTGCCTATAAGTGCCGCCTATCAGTGCCATCCATCAGTGCCCATAAGTGCCATCCATCTGTCAGTGCCAATCTATCAGTGCCATCTGTCAGTGCCCGTCAGTGCCACCTATCAGTGCCCATTAATCAAATTGTCACATGACATTAACAAAAAGTATCAGTAATCGGTATCAGCGAGTACTTGAAAAAAAAGTATCGGTACTTGTACTTGGTCTTAAAAAAGTGGTATCGGGACAACCCTAGTTCTTACATTATTATATATTATTATTATTATTATTATTATTATATAATGATTATTGTTATTGTATTATTATTATTATTATTATTACTAGCAGTAGCATTATTAGAATTATTATTGTTATTGTATTATTATTAATATTGTTATTAAACTGTTATTATTATTATTATTTTTATTATTATTATTAGATGGTGATGATGATGATTATGATGATGATGATGAAGATAATGATTAGTAATATTAGTATTAAATTAGTAGTAGTAGTATTAAATGATTTATATTATTATTATTATTATTATTATATGATGATGGTTAGTAAGTAGTATTTTTATTAAATTATTATTATTATTTACTTTGAATACATGAGGCTACGAAAACATACAGGTATAAAAATTAAAAATTAAAATTTTGATACAAAATTTAGTAGACTTTTTAAACCTTTACATTATATGGTCACGGGAAGACGTGGTGCTTAGCAGAGTTTTTTTTTTTTTTTTTTTTTTTTTTTAACATATCACATGTCTATCAGTCCTTTTAAAGCACAAAAGCCCGGCAGCATTCTAGACGAAATCCCTAAAGTCAAACTTTACGTTGTTAAAATAAAAAAAATAAAAAAAGTGCATAAACAGAGCTATGAAGTGCTAAGAGAAAAGTTCTGTCTTTACTCAGAGTGGATTAAAGACTTGTATATTCAAAATGAATATTTTACATTTCTTTTTTGAATTTTTAACATCTGAGTCAAGCACTTTGGATAAAAAAAAAAAGAAAAAATGCAATATTGATGCAATCAGACAGCCTGACATCGAATGTATCTCCCCCTCTCCTTTATCAAACTGGGGATGTGGACGGAGGACACAAAGGAAACATTCTTATGAAGCTTCCAAAGCATTCTGAAAATCTCGCTACTATGTTTCCAAATGCCTGTCCTAGTCTATAATCCCAACTTCTTATTTTTTACAGTTTTATTTTTTAAATATTATTTTACAATATTGTTTTTTTTTATTATTATTTTTTTAGGAGCTACATTGGGAGGGGGGGGGGGGCTTTGATGAAATATCAGGGGTCTAAACAGACCCCTGATGTCTCACTTTTGAGAAGCAGGCTGAGAACAGCTTCCCCGGTATCTTGTTCTGCAGCCTCAGCAGCACTAAACAGTGAATGAATGGGAAGTACTGTGTGCTGAGCCGCTTCCTGTTAATTCACAAACTGAAGCATTGTCAGCACAGTTGACTATGCTTCAGTTATGAATGAACACAGTGAGCAATCAGTACCAATAACTTACTGTGTTCATTCAGAAAAAGAAGGAGCTGGCAAATGACATCCAGAAACTTTCCATCCTGAATCGATCTCCCGCAGCAGCCAGCTGGAGAGGAGAGGGGTGCCCAGGCAGCAGGGTAAATCTGCACCACACGGGGTGATTCGGGTGTGTCCAGGCATACCCGGAACACCCTGTGCGCACGGGTGTGTCCCTTCCCTCCAATCAGCTCTCACGGAGACAGGGGAGGGACCTCCAGCACACAGCCTGTGATTGACAGCCTCAGCTCCGCTCCTGTGTGTAGTGGGGGTGTGTCCCTTCCCTCCAATCAGCTCTCCCTGAGCTCTGCAGAGTGTAACTTCAGCTCCCAGCCCCCTGCTGTTCGGAGATGAGAGATCTCGTGTAAATTCCAGGCTTTGAATGAATGTAGAGGAGAGAGGGCTGTAGACCATGGGTGCCCAACCTGTGGCCCTCCAGCTGTTGTGGAACTTTCAAGTCCCATGAAGCATTGCAAGGCTGACAGTTACAAGCATGACTCCCAAATGCAGAGGCATGATGGGACTTGTAGCTTCGCAACAGCTAGAGGGCCACAGGTTGGGCACCCATTGTCTACAGCCCACTCTCCTCTACATCCATTCAAAGCCTGGAGTTTACACGAGATCTCTCATCTCCGAACAGCAGGGGGCTGGGAGCTGAAGTTACACTCTGCAGAGCTCAGTGAGAGCTGATTGGAAGGGAAGGGACACCCCCCCCCCACTACACACAGGAAGAGAGCTGAGGCTGTCAATCACAGGCTGTGTGCTGGAGGTCCCTCCCCTGTCACCTTTCTTCTCTAGGTAGAGAAAGGGAGTTACTGCTCAGATGTGACTGATGAACCTCTTCACTGGATCCAAAGCCACGGGTGCTGGCAATGCATGTGGAAATGCAGAAATTGAAGAAAGTTTGGACAGCCGCACTCCAAAAATAGTTCCTTTTATTGTAAAATCAAATCACAAAAATACATGCCACAGCAAAAACAGATGGAAACTGACGCGTTTCACACTGTAGCTCAGTGCTTATTGTTCTCTAGGTGTCAGGAAAACGTGTCAGATGTGACTCTTGCTGATAGCAAAGGAAGGAAGCAGCAGACAGAAATTACACTTAGTGCTCTAGATAGAGACAAGTACACACAATAGAGGGATATGCTTTGTTCTTATTTCATGTCCGAGATTTACAACCACTTTAAGTCCGTTTAATTATTTTCAAAATATATTCTGGCGGAGAGGGTTGAGTGACGCTATTGCTTTTTGCGCCACTACTTTCCCGTTTGAAAATGACACATGCAATTATTTACAGGCTGGATGAATAGATTTGTATAATAGTAACACTTTTGATAGCAATATAACTCTATATTTATTTACAGAGCTATATAAATAGAAGAAAAAAACAGGAAGAGGAGCTGAGGGATATGACAGAAAAAGAGGGACAGTGGGGGGACAAGTGAGCTCAGAATGTCAGACCGGTATGTGCATTAAATGCCAACTTCCAAGAAAAAAAAAAAACCCCGCCCGACAATTTACACCACACCTTACATATTTTATCATCAGTCCCCGCCCCCAAGGAGCTTACCAAGTCCCTATCTCACATGGATACATAGAATGTTTTAAAGTGACACTAAACAAGATCCTTATTCTCCAAAAATAATCCACACACATTGGTTGGAATGTTTTAACAACCTTTAAAGCAGAACTAAACTCTCTCAATCATCATGAACTATTTTTTTAATCTGTATGCTGCTAGCATTAGTAAATAGATAGGAACGTATATTATATTTACTTGCTTTAAACCTTTTTATTTTATTTTTTACCGTAAATCTCTTCAGTCACTTCCTGGTTTCTGACCTAGGTCAAAATTAGGTCACATACAGTGCCTTCAAGAAGTATTCATATCCCTTAAAATTTTCCAATTTTGTCAGGTTCCAACCAAAAAACGTAAATATTTAATTGGGATTTTATGTGATAGACCAACACAAAGTGGCACATAATTGTGAGGTGGAAGGAAAATTATAAATGGTTTTCAAAATTTGTATTTGTCCATTTGTATTCAGCCCCCTTTACTTTGAAACCCCTAACTAAAATCTAATGGAACCAATTGCCTTCAGAAGTCACCGAATTAGCAAATAGAGTCCACCTGTGTGTAATTTAATCTCAGTATAAATACAGCTGTTCTGTGAAGCCCTCAGAGGTTTGTTAGAGAAAATTAGTGAACAAACAGCATCATGAAGGCCAAGGAACACACCACAGGTCAGGGATAAAGTTGTGGAGAAGTTTGAGGCTGGGTTTATACCTAAGACGGATGCGGCTCCCAGCAGGGGTCCGGTGCGTCCCTGTTCTCCGTTTCAGGGACGAATCAGGGACCTGAATTCGGCCCTGAAACGGAGACAAAGATGCACAGCGTTCCTGTGCAAGCCGCTCCGCAGCCACAACGGAGATGTGTGAACCGGCTCCATAGAGAGCTGGTCACAATCTGGTCACAATCTCCTGTGATGCAAATTGGATGCAGGGAAATCTGAATCCAATTTGCATAGGTGTGAAACCAGCCTAAAGCAGGGTTAGGTTATAAAAAAATATCCCAAGCTTTGAACATCTCACAGAGCTCTGTTCAATCCATCATCCTAAAATGGAAAGAGTATGGCACAACTGCAAACCTACCAAGACATGGCCGTCCACCTAAACTGACCGGCCGGGCAAGGAGAGCATTCATCAGAGAAGCAGCCAAGAGGCCCATGGGAACTCTGGAGGAGCTGCAGAGATCCACAGCTCAGGTGGGGGAATCTGTCCACAGGACAACTATTAGTCGTGCTTCTCCACAAATCTGCCCTGGAAGAGTGACAAGAAGAAAGCCATTGTTGAAAGAAAGCCATAAGAAGTCCCGTTTACAGTTTGTGAGAAGCCATGTGGGGGACACAGCAGACATGTGGGGGACACAGCAGACATGTGGGGGACACAGCAAACATGTGGGGGACACAGCAGACATGTGGGGGACACAGCAAACATGTGGAAGAAGGTGCTCTGGTCAGATGAGACCAAAATTTTACTTTTTGGCCTAAAAGCAAAACGCTACGTGTGGCGGAAAACTAACACTGCACATCACCCTGAACACACCATCCCCACCGTGAAACATGGTGGTGGCAGCATCATGTTGTGGGGGTGCTTTTCTTCAGCAGGGACAGGGAAGCTGGTCAGAGTTGATGAGAAGATGGATGGAGCCAAATACAGGGCAATCTTATGCCGCGTACACACGAGCGGATTTTCTGACGGAAAAACTTTGGATGATTTTTCCGACGGAATTCCGCTCAAGCTTGGCTTGCATACACACGGTCACACAAAAGTTCTCTGAACTTTTCGACTGTCAAGAACGCGGTGACGTACAACACTACGACGAGCCGAGAAAATGAAGTTCAATGCTTCCGAGCATGCGTTGAATTGTTTCCGAGCATGCGTCGGAATTTTGCACATTGGAATTGCTACATCCGATCAGAATTTTTTCCGTCTGAAAAATTAAGAACCTGCTCTCAATCTTTTGCTGATGGAAATTTCAACAGCAAAAGTCCGATGGAGCATACACACGGTTGGAATTTCCGACCAAAAGCTCACATCGGACTTTTGCTGGCGGAAATTCAGACCGTGTGTACGCAGCATTAGAAGAAAAGCTGTTAAGCCGTGTACACACGATCGGTTTTACCGATGAAAACAGTCCGATGGACTTTTTTCATCGGTCAAACCAATCGTGTATGGGCCCCATCGGTCTTTTTTTCATCGGTGATTAACCACTTCAATACAGGGCTTTTATACACCCTTCCTTACCAGACCAATTTGTAGCTTTCAGCGCTCTCACACTTTGAATGACAATTACTCAGTCATGCTACACTGTACCCAAACCAAATTTTTATCATTTTTTTCTCACAAACAGAGCTTTCTTTTGGTGGTATTTAATCACCGCTAGGTTTTTAATTTTTTGCAATATAAGCGAAAAAAGTTAGATTTTTTAAAAAAAAAACACTTTTTTTTTTGTTTTTATTGTAAAATTTTGCAAATAAGTAATTTTTCTTCATAAAATTGGGCCAAAATGTATACTGCTACATATCTTTAGTAAAAATAACCAAAAAAGTGTATATTATTTGGTCTCTGTGAAAGTTATAGAGTCTACAAGCTATGGTGCAAATCATTGAAAAATTATCACATCTGATCACACCTGATGTACTGAAGGCCTATTTCATTTCTTGAGACCCTAACAAGCCAGGAAAGTACAAATACCCCCCAAATTACCCCTTTTTGGAAAGCAGACATTCCAATGTATTTAGTAAGAGTCATTGTGAGTTTTTTGAAGTTGTACTTTTTTCCCACAATTCTTGGGAAATTTTTTAAATTTTTTTTAATTTTTATTTTTTTGCACAAAATTGTCATAATAACAAGTTATTTCTCTCACACAGCACATGCATACTTGCAATGACACCCCAAAATACATTCTGCTACTCCTCCTGAGTATGGCGATACCAAATGTGTGAGACTTTTACACAGCCTGGCCAAATACAGAGGCCCAACATTGAAATAGCACCTTCAGGCATTCTAGGAGCATAAATTACACATCTCATTTCTCAACCACCTATTACAGTTTTGAAGACCCTGGAGCACCAGGACAATGGAAACTCCCATAAAATGACCCCATTTTGGAAAGCTAACACCCCAACGTATAATCTATGAGGCATAATGTGTCTTTTGAACGGTTCATTTTTTTCCAGAAGTTTTTGGAATATGTGGGAAAAAAATGAAAACGCATTTTTTTTATACAAAGTTGTCCATTTATAAGATATTACCAACACATAGCATGTACATAGCAAAAGTGACACCCCAAAATACATTCTGCTACTCCTCCTGAGTATGGCGATACCAAATGTGTGAGACTTTTACACAGCCTGGCCAAATACAGAGGCCTAACATCTAAGTAGCACCGTCATGTGTTCTAGGAGCATAAATTACACACATAAATTCCTGACAACCTATCACATTGTTGAAGGCCCTTCATATTTCTAAAACATAGCATGTACTGTACATACCAATTATAAACCAAAATACATTCTTCTGAGAAAAAGGGTAAAGAAAAGATTACCTGCGGTTTTAGTAGTGCAGTGGTCCAAAGAGGAGAGCATCGGTCCAGGCAGCAGGCAGGAACGTGGACAGCGACAGCAAAACAGGCAGCAGGCAGGAATAGTCAGTACAGGTAGAGATGATGTCAGCACAGCCAAAGCATTGGTCCAGATAGCAGGCAGAGATGTGGTCAGCAGTAGCAAAAGGAACAAAGGATCGTCCATGCAGCAGGCAGGAATACTGTCCATAGTTAGTACATGCAGCAGGCAGAGGTATGGTCAGCACAGCCAGAGTATTTGTCCAGGGAGCAGGCAGGACCATCAAGCTTAGGGCAATGGTCAGGAAAGAATGGGGACAGGGGTAGAGGCTTCTCCCACCCAAATCGCTTTGAAGCCTCCGGACAACCAGACCCTGTTCTGGGAACACAGAAAACCAAAAACTGGTTTTCTGAACTCAGAACACTATTCTGGAGCCCCTCACATATGTGAGACCCCTGTGTAGCAGGGTGAAAGATCAGTCCAAGGGGGCAGGCAAAAACATGGTCAACAGGCCGAGGTCAGTGCAGGTAAAAGGCAGAAATAAACGGTAGGCAGAGGCATAATCCATACAGTCCAGGGTCAGTTCACGTGAAAGGCAGAAACATGGCGGATAAACAATGCAGACGGTAGGCAGAGACATAGTCGAGAAACAGGCCAGGGTCAGTTCACATGGAAGACAATGATATGGTTGGTTGAGGCAGGGAAATATTCAGGACATATTGAAAACGGGGAAATGGCAGTATTAGAAATATGGGCTAATAGTTTTCGAGAGTGTGATATCGCTTGAAGCATTTTCCGATGCAAAGGCCAGGTTGGGAGGGACAGTCGGGACAATGGAAGCTGGTGTCTTTCCTAATTCCTCTTCTGGTGCACACCCGACATTTTTTTTGGCGTCGTCTTCCGGATCGTGATGGTGGAATATGGTCTGAAAAATGGCGCTCATGTAGTCTGCTGACACAATCTGAGTGAATGCTTTCTGGGGGGGATGTTTGTTGGTAGATCAGGGCAGTGACAATGTCTTCAATAAATCTCATGAAGGTGGTGGGTCTATGTGTGGATTTTTGGTAGACTATGAAAGAATTTAACAGGGCCAAATGAAAAAAGTAAATTGCGATTTTTTTATACCAGAAGAGGGATTTTCGGGTTGAAAGATAGGGCTGCAACATTTGATCATTTAAATCCACACCCCCCATGAATTTATTGTACTCATTGATGCAGGAAGGCTTGCGAACGGTACTGCGTCTTCTGTGAAGTTCCACTGAGGTGTCATCGTGGATGGTGGACATGATGTACACATCTTTCCTATCCCTCCACTTCACAGCCAACACTTCCTCGTTCCTCAAGCTTGCCGATTCCCCCTTTTGAATGGTTGTGGTGACAAGACGCTGTGGGAAGCCCTTTCTGTTTATTCTTGTTGTACCACACGCCAGAGTTTTTTTTAGGTAGAGGTGGCGGAGAAGGGGCAGGCTGGTATAATAGTTGTCCATATAAATATGATACCCCTTTTGGAGGAGTGGAAATACCAACTCCCAAACAATTTTTCCACTTATTCCCATGTACGATGGACACTCAGGGGGCTCGAGCTGGGAATCTTTGCCTTCGTACATGCGGAATGAGTGCACATAACCAGTGGCGCTTTCACAGAGCTTGTTGAGCTTCAAGCCGTACCTCGCCCGCTTACTGGGGATATATTGCTTGATTCCCAGCCGGCCTGTGAAATGCACCAGGGATTCGTCCACAGAAATGTTTTGGTCAGGGACATAAAGTTCGGCAAACTTCTTGGAAAAAAAATTAATTAGGGGGCGAATTTTATATAATTTGTCAAAGTTTGGGTGATCTCGGGGGGGGCACTGTGAGTTGTCACTGAAATGCAGGAACCGCATTATAAGTTCGTATCGGGACCTGGACATGGCCGATGTAAAAATTGGCATATGGTGAATGGGTTTCTTCGACCAATACCTATTCATTTCATTTTTTTTTGTAAGCCCCGTGTTAAACGTTAGGCCTAAAAACAATCTAAGCTCCACCACTGTTAGGGGTCTCCATTCAAAAGGGCGGGCATAGCTGGAGCTGGGGTTGTTTTCAATGAATTGTTGAGCAAAAAGATTAGTTTGCTCCACAATGCCTTGAACCAATTCATCAGGGAAAAATAAATTAAAAAAATCAAGTTTGGAAAAACCCTCAGTGTTGACCTGCACACCTGGCTGTGCTGTAAAAGGGGGGATCGTGGCTGACCCTGAGGTAGAAGGCAGCCACAATGGGTTTGCCAAGCCATCTGGAAGCTGGGTTCGGGTCCTACTTCTTTGGCGTGTACTTGCACTGGGCCTTTCCTCCTGGGGTCTAGCAGCGCTTGCACTGGGCCTTTCCTCCTGGGGTCTAGCAGCGCTTGCACTGGACCTCGCCTCCTGGGGTCTACCGCCGTTGGCACTGCTGGTCGCTGCCTGGTGTTCAGACCGTCTTCTTTTTGGACGGACTGTGTCCTCCTCTAATTCGGATCCGGATGTGCTGCCTTCGGGGGGTTCATATTCCGAACCAGAATCGGAATCAGAACTGAGCGGTGAGAGCTCCCCGTTGCTCTCATCGGTCAGACTGAGTATTTGATATGCTTCTTCTGGGGTGTACACCTTTCTGGACATAGTGGGTACGCTGGTGAGGTGGCAGGTACTCTGGTGGCAGGTTCTCTGGTGAGGTGGCGGGTACTCTAATGGACAGGTACTCCTGATGGATTGGTGGTGGGTACTCTGGTGAGGTGGCGGGTACTCTGGTGAGGTGGTGGGTACTCCTGATGGACAGGTACTCCTGATGGACTGGTGGCGGGTACTCCTGGTGAGGTGGCGGGTACTCCTGGTGAGGTGGCTGGTACACCTGATGGACAGGTACTCCTGATGGACAGGTACTTCTGATGGACTGGTGGCGGGTACTCAGGTGAAGTGGCGGGTACTCCTGATGGACAGGTACTCCTGATGGACTGGTGGCGGGTACTCTGAGGTGGCGGGTACTGCTGATGGACAGGTACTCCTGATGGACAGGTACTCCTGATGGACTGGTGGCGGGTACTCTGAGGTGGCGGGTACTCAGGTGAGGTGGCGGGTACTCCTGATGGACAGGTACTCCTGATGGACTGGTGGCGGGTACTCTAAGGTGGCGGGTACTCAGGTGAGGTGGCGGGTACTGCTGATGGACAGGTACTCCTGATGGACAGGTACTCCTGATGGACTGGTGGCGGGTACTCTGAGGTGGCGGGTACTCAGGTGAGGTGGCGGGTACTCCTGATGGACAGGTACTCCTGATGGACTGGTGGCGGGTACTCTGAGGTGGTGGGTACTCAGGTGAGGTGGCGGGTACTGCTGATGGACAGGTACTCCTGATGGACAGGTACTCCTGATGGACTGGTGGCGGGTACTCTGAGGTGGCGGGTACTCAGGTGAGGTGGCGGGTACTGCTGATGGACAGTTACTCCTGATGGACTGGTGGCGGGTACTCAGGTGAGGTGGCGGGTACTCCTGATGGACAGGTACTCCTGATGGACAGGTACTCCTGATGGACTGGTGGCGGGTACTCTGAGGTGGCGGGTACTCAGGTGAGGTGGCGGGTACTCCTGATGGACAGGTACTCCTGATGGACTGGTGGCGGGTACTCTGAGGTGGCGGGTACTCAGGTGAGGTGGCGGGTACTGCTGATGGACAGGTACTCCTGATGGACAGGTACTCCTGATGGACTGGTGGCGGGTACTCTGAGGTGGCGGGTACTCAGGTGAGGTGGCGGGTACTCCTGATGGACAGGTACTCCTGATGGACAGGTACTCCTGATGGACTGGTGGCGGGTACTCTGAGGTGGCGGGTACTCAGGTGAGGTGGCGGGTACTCCTGATGGACAGGTACTCCTGATGGACAGGTGGGTGGCGGGTGATCTGGTGGCAGGTACTAGATGACAGGTACTCTTTATTTAGGGGGGGCAATCTGGGCACAGTAGTACATATGTATATGTGTATAACATATGTGTAACTCACTGTTAGCAGATCTCCTCCTCACAGGTGTGTGAAGAGGAGAACCAGGCAACAGTGAGTTACACACAATTGTGTGTTTTGTTTACATTTAGTGACCTGCTGTGATTGGACACAGCCGGTCACGTGGTAAAGAGCCAATTTCATTGGCTCTTTACCCTGATCGAGGCTGGGCTGTATCCAAGGGAAAAACCTCAGCCCCGATCGCCGCGCTGCGCAGCTCTGCATCATCAATTCCGGTAAGTTTATACCGGAATCTCCGCCGCCCGCCGCCACATTACTTGAATCGGTGTGTCCAGAGGGACACACCGGATCCCAGATCGCCGCGCCGCGCGCCCCCGGGGGCGCGCGCGGGCGCCGTGCACGCCGCTGCTGCAGCTCTGCATATGGGAGCCGGTAAGCCGCTCCGCTGCCCGCCGCGCTGCACAGAAAGCTCCGCTGCCCGCCGCTGCTGCTCCGCCGCCACTCATTTACCCCCATCAGGGAACTGCTGTGTCCTAAGGAACACAACGGTACCTGGGAGAGCCGGCGAAGCACTGGATGGCGGCGGGAGGGGGGGTTGCCCCCTCCCGCCGCCTATAAGAACGATCAAGCGGCGGAACCGCCGCTATGATCATTCTTATGGTGCAGAGAATCGCTGGCAGAACAAAAGGATATCTGAATGATGCCTCTAGCTGCAGGCATCATTCAGATATTCCCCTACAAAGCAGAGGACGTCATATGACGTCCACCCAGGATGGGAGATCCCATCTGTGGACGTCATATTACTATGGCTGGGTAGGGAAGTGGTTAAAAATAGAACATGTTTTAAATGTATCCGATGGAAAAAAAAACGATAGCAAATTCCGATCGTCTGTGTGGAACTCCATCGGAGAAAAAACCCACGCATGCTCAGAATCAAGTCGACGCATGCTCAGAAGCATTGGACTTAATTTTTCTCGGCTCATCGTAGTGTTTTACGTCACACGTTTGGGACGGTCGGATTTTTGACTGATGATATGGGTACAGTCCTCTGTGGGACTTTTAGAGGGTGGAGTCTTGAATTTTCATTGATATCAAAAATATAAATTTATTAAATATGGTACATAGTATCAAAAAATATATATATGAAAGAACATAGAACAAAGTCGGATGTACATTAAAGAACATGAATTGTTACAAAAACAACAAGGATTGCAGTGTCACATAAACCAGAAACCACTATGAAAGTCCTGATTCCTACAAGAGGACACAGGATGCCCGACGCGTTTCGAGGCTGTAGATTTGTATAAAACCTCTTCTTCAGGGGCTAATAGCGGTATGTACTGTGATCTGAAATTTCGAACATAAGAAATATAAATGAACAGTTACATCACCAGACATCACGGGGATACAGTACATACATTGAAAAATTAATTCAATGATTGTATTATTTTAAAGAAAAAATAATTAAAATATATGTACTACAAGCTACATGCTAACCATTGTTTTATATTGAGTTCAATGAAGGACATCCTTGTTAAAAGGCAGAGGTCGATTTTTGACTGATGGTGTGTAGGCAAGACTGATGGAAGTCAGCTTCATCGGAAATCTGATGGAAAAATCCATCGGATTTTATTCAATAGGAAATCCAATCGTGTGTACGAGGCTTTAGAGTCTGCAAAAGACTTGAGACTGGGGGGAGGTTCACCTTCCAGCAGGACAACGAAACTAAACATACAGCCAGAGCTACAATGGAGAACAAAGCATATTCATGTGTTAGAATGGCCCAGTCAAAGTCCAAACCTAAATCCAATGAGAATCTGTGGCAAGAAAATTGCTGCTCACAGACGCTCTCCATCCAATCTGACAGAGCCTGAGATATTTTGCAAAGAAGAATGGGCAAAAATGTCCCTCTCTAGATGTGCAAAGCTGGTAGAGACATCCCCAAAAAGACTTGCAGCTGTAATTGCAGAGAAAGGCGGTTCTACAAAGTATTGACTCCGGGGGGCGCCATACAAATGTACCCCACACTTTTCACATATTTATTTGTAAACAAAAAATTAAAAACATTTATCATTTTCCTTCCACTTCACAATTATGTGCCACTTTGTGTTGGTATATCACATAAAATACATTTACCGTATATACTTGAGTATAAGCCGAGTTTTTCAGCACATTTTTTTGTGCTGAAAATGCCCCCCTCGGCTTATACTCGAGTCACCTTTTCGCGCCTGATCTCCCGAACTTTGAGGACCCGGTACCGGCCGACCATAGGTCCCCTGGATCCCAAACTTGGCACACATGTAGTCCCACTTTTCCTCTACAAGTGTGCAAAGCTTGTTGTCCAGGGGACCTACGGCCCGGGAAGCACCGATTTTTCAAAACCGGGCACCCCTTCCATAGACTCCCATGTTAAACGGTAATTTCTCTGGTGACTTTGAGGACCCGGTACCGGCCGGCCATAGGTCCCCTGGATCCCAACCTTGGCACACATGTAGCCCAATTGCTCATTTATAAGTGTGCTCAGTTTTGTGTCTGGACGACCTAAGGTCGGGGAGCACTGAATTTTCAAAGCCGGGCACCCCTTCCATAGACTCTCATGTTAAACGTCAGTCTAGTCATGGACACAGTGAGGCATGGGCACAGTGAGGCATGGTGAGGCATGCAGATAGACACAGTGAGGCAAAGTGAGGCACAGTGAGGCATGCAGATGGACACAGTGAGGCATGCTGATGGACACCCTAGGCTTATACTCGAGTCAATACGTTTTCCCAGTTTTTTGTGGTAAAATTAGATGCCTCGGCTTATATTCAGGTCGGCTTATACTCGAGTATATACGGTATGTTTTGGTTGTACCATGACAAATTGTGGAAAATGTCAAGGGGTATAAATACTTTTTCAAGGCACTGTGTATATCATTTTTTTTTTTTATGCACATGCTATAAATAATAAAAAAATGTACTCTATGCACAATTTATACATTAGACATTGAAAGGGATACGTTGGCATCCCAGCGCAGTGTTACCATTGGTTATCCTTTATGATGAAGTCTGTGTCTGTAGAATGCCCCTCTGACATTGCTCTCCGTACATTGAGGGGGGTTATGACTTTTTCTGCCTCTTTTCTCTGTTAGACCCTTCTCCTCTTCTGTGTGTCTCTTTAACAGCTGCCGCTGGAGCCTGCGAGGCTTTGCTGCGAGGGAAAAGCATGATCTTGCATTGCCCAACTTAATGCACAGGAGACCGGAGAATCTGCAGAGTGAACTCAGCTGTGGATTAAGATTTTTCCACTAAATTAGTTATACGATTTCCATTTTTCATTGTCATCTGCAGGGAGCTGCGGCGGTTTCCGCCAGGCGCATTGTTGTCAGCCCGTTCCAAGAATGTACTAAAGTGTGACTCTACCCCTGAGAAAAAAAATTCCACCATAAACGCCGCTCAGACGCATTGTGCGATGAAGGGATAGAACTCGGGGCAACTGTCTAGGGTGGCATTAAATTTAGGAAAATATTCAGAATGAAGTTTAAAAATAATTTTGGCTATTAAGCTATGTGAACGTACCTAATGTAGCGCTACAGCCCTTTAGAACCATATGTCCTGGCAGGAAAGTCAAAACAAAAACAAAACTGGAGTCTACAGTATTTATAAAAAGAAAAAAAATCACATTTGCACAGGAATAATTCCCATATTGTGTCTAATATGTTTATTTCTTATGATTGTCAGCACCATCTAATGGCCATAATGTGATATTTTCCTGAAATACCTGAATCAGGAAAATAGCACATTATGGCCACTAGATAGAGCTGGCGACCATAAGAAATAAACATAGTAAATACATTACAGGGATTTTTGCCAACAGCTGTACATTCGCCCAGCACATTTTTTACTTATATAAATAGAGCCCATTTGTCATAAAGGTTTAAAACTTGTGACCCTATTTTTTTTTTTTTTTGTAGTACATGCTTTCCTGTCCCATCTGCAATTGTCATCTTTCAGTCTCATATGCAACCCAACTGACATATTTTCTTCTATTGACTTCACAAGGAAAGGAGGTGAGGGAAAGTATCCCCAAGGGGATCACAGATCAGAGAGGGGAAGTATCCCCAAGCAGGTCAAAGATTAGAGAAGGGCAGTAACCCCCAATGGAGTCACATATTGAAAAGGGGAAGTAGCCCCAAGGGGGTCACAGATTGGAAAGGGGAAGTATCCCCAATGGGGTCACAGATTGGAGAGGGGAAGTATTCTCAATGGGGTCACAGATTGGAGAGGGGAAGTAGCCCCAAGGGGGTCACAGATTGGAAAGGGGAAGTATCCCCAATGGGGTCACAGATTGGAGAGGGGAAGTAGCCCCAAGGGGGTCACAGATTGGAGAGGGGAAGTATTCTCAATGGGGTCACAGATTGGAGAGGGGAAGTAGCCCCAAGGGGGTCACAGATTGGAGAGGGGAAGTAGCCCCTAGGGGGTCACAGATTGGAAAAGGGAAGTATCCCCAATGGGGTCACAGATTGGAGAGGGGAAGTAGCCCCAAGGGGGTCACAGATTGGAGAGGGGAAGTATTCTCAATGGGGTCACAGATTGGAGAAGGGAAGTAGCCCCAAGGGGGTCACAGATTGGAGAGGGGAAGTATTCCCAATGGGGTCAAATATGGAGAGGGGAAGTATCCATAATGGGATCACAGATTGGAGAGGGGAAGTAGCCCCAAGGGGGTCACAGATTGGAGAGGGGAAGTATCCCCAATGGGGTCACAGATTGGAGAGGGGAAGTAGCCCCAAGGGGGTCACAGATTGGAGAGGGGAAGTATTCCCAATGGGGTCAAATATGGAGAGGGGAAGTATCCATAATGGGATCACAGATTGGAGAGGGGAAGTAGCCCCAAGGGGGTCACAGATTGAAGAGGGGAAGTTTCCCCAATGGGGTCAAATATGGAGAGGGGAAGTATCCATAATGGGATCACAGATTGGAGAGGGGAAGTATCCCCAAATGGGTCACATATTGGAGAGGGGAAGTAGCCCCAGGGGGGTCACAGATTGGAGAGGGGAAGTATCCCCAATGGGGTTAAAGATGGAGAGGGGAAGTATCCCCAAAGGGATCACAGATTGGAGAGGGGAAGTAGCCCCAAGGGGGTTACAGATTGGAGAGGGGAAGTATCCCCAATGGGATCACAGATTGGAGAGGGAAAGTATCCCCAATGGGGTCACAGATTGGAGAGGGAAAGTATCCCCAATGGGGTCACAGATTGGAGAGGGAAAGTATCCCCAAGAGGGGTCACATATTGAAGAGGGGAAGTATCCCCAATGGGTCACAGACGGGAGAGGGGAAGTATCCCCAATGGGGTCAAAGATGGAGAGGGAAAGTATCCCCAAGGGGGGTCACATATTGAAGAGGGGAAGTATCCCCAAAGGGGTCACAGATTGGAGAGGGAAAGTATCTTCAAGGGGGTCACCGATTGGTGAGGGGAAGTATGCCCAAGGGGGGTCACAGATTGGAGTTCAAAGGGGAACTCTGGTTAGTGATAAAACTCCCCTTTTGGTTGTTCCCCCTCCAATGCTGCTTAATCTAGGGGGATTTAACAGAGGAATTGTTGCCTTATTCCTCCCTTTCCACCAGCAGGCACTCTTTTCTCTATCCTGCTGCAGCCCAGAGTGGGGCTGGGCTCAATGTTCTTACATACAGTAAAGGCCTGCTGGTCCTGCATTGTACCTGTTGATCTTGGGGAGCCGTACAACCAGTAATAAGCTGCTCCTTTGTGGGACCGGTTGACCAGTGGGGAGGAAGCCTGCTGTAGTGAGGAATTAGATGACCCTCTAGAATAAATAGGCAAAAGAACTGAAATCCAATGGATGAAAGGGGCGAGCCAGGGGCTGGAAAGGAAAGATCAATATTATGCTGGATGTCCTCCAGCCAGGAAATGAGTCAGGCTCTCTGACTTGCTGAAGCTTCTAATGCACATTGTGAGAAGCTCACAGTGTGCAGTGCAATCAGAGGAAGCCATTTCAGGACAGGAGGGGAGGCGGTACAACTGGGCAAGTCTGAAGGGAAGGCCGGAGTTCCTCTTTAAAAAGAAGTTTCAGGTTGATTCCGGAGACGAAACGGCTCTATGTGACACATTGCTGGAAGCAAGTCAGTAGTTTGAAGAATTTTCCCACCCAGGAAATCCTGGCTTGGTAGACAGCAGTCATTATATATTCAGAAAAAAATATATTAATTTGTAATTATGAATGATGTTAATTAGTGCAGCACGCCATTTCCTGCGGGCGCCCCCCCGGAGGATGCTTTAATATTTCATTGGTGACAAAATTAGGCAAAATTCTGTTTACCGCAAAGGAATCCAAAGTCATTTCTGTCTGAATTTAATAAGTGAAAACGATCGACTTGACGCACATAAATATTTACACGTTTCACTATTTTTAATTATGGTTTATATTCGTTTCCATTTGTGGTTTTTAACCACTTGATGACCGACGTATGTATAAAGATGCCAGCAAGTGGCTATAGCAGGATCCTAGCTGACGCTTTTTTTTTTTTCTGTCGGCGATCGGCTTTCTTGTAAATAAATGTGCAGTCAGGGAAGCAGCTAACCGAGTACAAGCTCTGTTCACTTAGTTGCTTTGGAGGGCAAGGGAGACATCAGGGGTCTAACAGCAGTCGGCGGGAGGTCTCCCATGGAGGTGGGGCATTTTCCATTTTTGCTATTTTTCGAGTCTGTCGGGTGGCGTGATTGACGGTGGATTTACATCACGGGACACTTTTAATTAAATTTTATTTTTTTAATTAACCACCTAAGCCCCGGACCATTTCGCTGGCCAAAGACCAGAGCACTTTTTGCGATTCGGCACTGCGTCGATTTAACTGACAATTGCGCGGTCGTGCAACGTGACTCCGAAACAAAATTTACGTCCTTTTTTTCCCACAAATAGAGCTTTCTTTTGGTGGTATTTGATCAACTCTGCGGTTTTTATTTTTTGCACTATAAACAAAAATAGCGTGACAATTTTGAAAAAAATGCAATATTTTTTACTTTTTGCTATAATATATATCCCCCAAAAAATATATAAAAAAAACAAAATTTTTCCTCAGTTTAGGCCGATACGTATTCTTCTACATATTTTAGGTAAAAAAAAAAATCGCAATAAGCGTATATTGATTGGTTATAGCGTCTAAAAAATAGGGGATAGTTTTATGGCATTTTTATTATAATTATTTTTTTTTACTAGTAATGGCGGAGATCTGCGATTTGTATCGTGACTGCGACTTTATGGCGGACACATCGGACACTTTTGACACATTTTTTGGGACCTTTGTAATTTTTACAGCGATCAGTGCTATAAATATGCACTGATTACTGTGAAAATGACACTGGCAGTGAAGTGGTTAACCACTAGGTGGCGCTGAAGGTGTTAAGTGTGTCCTAGGGAGTCATTCTAACTGTTAGGGGGCGTAGGTACGAGTGACATGTCACGGATCACTGCTCCCGATGAGAGGGAGCATACGATCAATGACAGTGTCACTAGACAGAATGGGGAGATGCTTGTTTACACTTGCCTCTCCCCATTCTGCAGCTCTGTGACCCGATCGCGGGACACCGGCGGACATCGAGTCTGCGGGTCCCGCAGGCAGGGTCACGGAGCTCGCGGCAGGGGCGCCGTGGGAATTTCAAAGTGACGTGTATATATACTGTACGTTACTTTGCCCAGCCGTGCCATTCTGCCGACTTATATGTACAGGAGCCGGTCCTTAACCGGTTAAAGATTTGTCAAAAACTGTCTCTTGTGGTTTTAACTTTTAGACACTTTTTTGGTAAATGGGTAGGGGTACCCATTCACATAGGGGGGGCGGAATCTAGGTTAAAGGGGAATTCCAGATTCCGGTAATATCCCCACCTGCAGACCCCCACAACCACAGCCCAAGTTTGTCGGGAAGAGGCCCTTGTCTCCATAAACATGGGGACAGGGTGCTTTAGGATGGAGCTCGACCCCCCCCCCTTTTCTTGACTTGCCAGGCTGCATGCTCGGATAGGGTCTGGTATGGATTTTAGGGGGGACCCCACGCCTTTTTTTTATTCTAAATTTTGGCATGGGGTTCCCCTTAAAATCCATACCAGACCCAAAGGGTGGGTGGGGTGGGGGTGGGGGGTGGGGGGAATCCACGCTGGTTTTTTTTTTTGTTTTGGTTTTTATTTGTATTGCTGGGAGTCGGCAATACATTATAGCCGTGAGCAAGTTTAAATGAAATTTTTTCCTTTAGAAATGTCATTATTGCTGTGAGATATTCTATACATCACACAGATGTGCCACTTTACAGGCATACTAAGGGGACCCCCCAGGCATGATATTTAAAGGAATATTTCATTTTATTGTTTCACTTTAAACATCATTAAAATCACTGCTCCTTTAAAAAATTATTGTTTTAAAAACTTTTTTTGCATTGATACATGTCCGATGGGGCAGTATCCGGCTCCCCATACACTTTTAATTGCAATAACTTACATATAAGCCTTTGAAATTAGGACTTTTGATTTTTCATGTTTGTGTCCCATAGACTTTAATAGCATTCACATATTCGGTAGAACTTTTTGCCTGTTCGAGGTGTTCTGGTGCGAACCGAACCGGGGGGGGGGGGGGCATCCCTACCTGAGTTGTATTTAAAGTCCCACCCCATTCTAAACTGATAACCAGTAAAGGCTTTTAAAGTGTCACATATTGAGAACCTTAGGTACCGTAGTTTGTCGCCATTAAACAGGTGAGCGCAATTTAAAATCTTGACATGTTTGGTATCTATTTACTCTAGGCCAGTGATGGGAAACCTTGGCACCCCAGATGTTTTGTAACTACATTTCCCATGATGCTCAACTACAATGCGGAGCACATGAGCATCCTGGGAAATGCAGTTCCAAAACATCTGGGGTGCCAAGGTTCACCATCACTGCTAGGCCATCTTTTTATATTTTACAGAAAAAGTGGGGATTATATTGTGTATGTGTGCACTAAAAGAGTAATTTTTTTTTTTGTGAAAATCTATGTTTGATAAATGGCTGAGCAAATATCATGAAACATAAAAAATTGCAACAGCCTCCATTTTTTTCTCCAGGGCCTCTGCTTTCAGAAAATATATCATGTTTGAGGCTTCTCAGTAATTTTCTAGCAAAAAATGTGCTGATTTTAACATGTATGTGAAAAATTTCGAAATTGCCTCGGACAGCAAATGGGTAATTATTCCCGGTACACATGGACAACCGATCTTGCTAACTTCTAATACTGTATCGGCAGGCTTCCTGTTTAATAGCCAGCTTAGGCTATGTTCACACCTTCCAGGTGTGCAAAACCACGTGCTTTCCCAACATGCACAGAAACACAACGTCCTTTAGCAGATGCATGTGGTGCCAATAATTGTTTATGGCATCCCCCATGCATCTGCTAACGTGCGCATTTTTGGCGTAGGCTGCGCGATTTTGGAAAAGTGGTTACTAATTCCCAGTACACAAGGAAAACCGTTCTTGCCAACGTCTTACATTTATACCATATTTTCAGTCCTTCCCATTTAATAGCCAGCTTAGGCTAGGTTCATACCTTGTATCCTTTTCCAACATGCACAGAAACGCGTTGCCCTTCAGCAGATGAGCGGTGGTGCCAATAATTGTTAATGGCACCCCCACGCATCTGCTAACCACTTTTCCAAACTATCTGCTAATGCGCATAGTTTTGGCATATGGTGCACGATTTTGGAAAAGCGTTTCTCGCACATAGGGCAGCCATTGAAATGATTGGGCTGCCCTACACGCAACGTACGAAAACACACGCAGGTATGGTGTGAACCAAGACTAAGTCAATGGCATGCAACCACTCAGGGTTGTACCGTGCCATGGCTGTGATGCTTTGCTTTATGACTGTTGCAAATATTAAATGACATGTCGCATTGGTTAGGCGATACCCATGAAAGGGGCCCATTTAAGTGAATGGGGCTGCAACACTACCGTGTGCAATGCACACAGTTGTGGCAAGGTGGGTTGGCTTTTGAAGGGTTAATGTCCTGACAAACATGACACCGTGGGTTCTCATTTTGAGGGTTATAGCAGGCGGTGAAGAGGTGACATATCACCTCCTTGCCGGCTGTCAAACGCCTCCAAAAAAGTGTGCCACCGCCATGTATGAACCCACACTGCCGCCATGTATGAACGAGCCCTTAGAAGTGAGTGTTAAGCCCCGTACACACGGTCGGACTTTTGGCCAACAAACTTTATTTTGAGCAAGTGGGACCAACAATCCAACCGTGTGTACGCTCCATTTTTTTGTTTTCATCGGACAAAAGTTCGGTCTGCAAACGGACAAACTTTTGGCCAACAAAAGTCTGATGGAGAAAAGTCCGACCGTGTGTACAGAAAACCATCGGACTTTTGTCCGATGGACAAAACAAATAATGTTAAAATCAACCAACAATAGCAAAAGTTGACCAAAGGGTGGCGGTAAAAAGCAGAAAAGAGCAGAAAAACCACGTGATGTTGGAAAAAGTTTTGGGAAAGTTTGTAGAAAAGTCCTGTGGTGTGTATGCTATGGGTGTTCCCGACCAACTCCGTTCAGACAAAAATCCACGGAAAAGTCAGATGGAAGTCCGACCGTGTGTACGAGGCTTTAGAATGAATGAAAACAATAGAAGTCATCACAAAGAGACGTGAGTGGTAGAATGAATGAAAACAATAGAAGTCATCACAAAGAGACGGCAAAGTGAAGTACAACGAATGATTGATGTGTGGCCGAGCCTTGTAGAGAAATTGCCTACACTCCGCATAGATAACAATATTCCGAAGCCGGCCCTTATCTGTGTCAGACAGGAACCGGCTCTCCGCACAAAGTAAAGTGATGTCTACGCTTTCTATTCTACACAAGGACATCTCCACACATCACAGACAAGGTCATCAATGAAATTACACTTTGGACGTTTTTCAGAATTAATAGTAGATATAATTTTTGTATAATATCTGCCCATAATTCTCCAAACCTTCGTCCTACTCTTAGGCAAGAGAAGCCCTCAATCTCATTTCTAATTTACAATAAAAACAATAAACAATAAAAACAGCCGGGGCTCCAGCCACCTGTGCCCCTCAACTTCCCACAGGCCCTCCGAGACCCTCAACCATCTCACAGTACCCCCCCACCCTAGCCCCCTTCCATGTCCCCTAGCTTGCTGCAGAGCCTTCAGCCCCTCATAGTGCGCCCCAGTCCCCGCACTGCACTCCAGTCTACCACAGTGCCCCAGGAAAGACCCCAGCCTCCTGGAGAGACCCTCCAAAGACTACATCCGCCACAGTTGCCCAGCTCCCTCAAGAATACCCTACAGAACCACAAAGACTGCTGTCCACATACCCCCTTCAGATCTTCCATTCATATCCAGAGCCTTCCAGCATGTCAATGCCCTCCAGTCCTCCATAGAGCCCCCTAATCTCTGCGCTGCACTCCAGTCTACTAAAGTGCCACAGGAAAGCCCCCAGCCTCCTGGAGAGACCCTTCAAAGACTCCATCCCCCACAGTTGCCCCGGCTCCCTCAAGAATACCCTACAGAACCACCAAGACTGCTGTAGAGTCCCCATAAACCTTCAGAACTTCCATCCCCACATCCAGGACCTTCAAGGGCACGTCAATACCCTCCAGCCCTCCATAGTGGCCACTAGTACCTGCACTGCGCTCCAGTCTAGCAAAGTGCCCCAAGAAAGCCCCCAGCCTTCTGGAGAGACCCTCCAAAGACTCCATCCCCCACAGTTGTCCCAGCTCTTTCAAGAATCACAATGACTGCTGTAGATGCACTAAACCCCTTTCAGAACTTCCATCCCCACATCCAGAGCCTTCCAGCATGTCAGTACCCTCCAGTCCTCCATAGTGGCCCCTAGTCTCTGCCCTGCACTCCAATATACCAAAGTGCCCCAAGAAAGTCCCCAGCCTCCTGGAGAGACCCTCCAAAGACCCCATCCCCCACAGTTGTCCCAGCTCCTTCAAGAATCGCCAAGACTGCTGTAGATTCACTAAACCCCCTTCAGAACTTCCATTCCCACATCCAGAGCCTTCCAGCATGTCAGTACCCTCCAGTCCCCCATAGTCCCCGTCCCCCCCAGCGCCTGCACTGAACTCCAGTCTTCCACAGTACCCCTGGAAAGCCCCCAGCCTCCTGAAGAGACTCTCCAAAGACCCCATCCTCCACAGCCACCCCCAGCTCCCTCAAGAATATCCTACAAAACCACCATGTCTGCTGTAGAGTCCCTAAACCCCCTTCAGAACTCCCATCCCAACATTCAGAGCCTTCCAGGATGTCAATACATATTTTGTATTCCTATACTTTTATAGTGTGGGTATGATTTTTTTTTTAAATTTTTTTACTGTTGGGATATGGAAGGTTTTGGAAGAATTTACTGGGCCTTGGTCTCAATGAAGTTGCAAACCACTGCTCTAAATCACGTAAGGCCCCATTCACACTTTACGTAGCAGGAACCCACATTCAAGCCCGTGTTTTTTTTTTGGTTTTTTTTTCTGCCATGTTTTTGGCACGTTTCCACCAGTCACACATAGGGCAGCCTATTTACTTCAATGTGCTACCCTATGTGCAACAAAAGCTCCAAAGACGTTCCTGCACCATCTTTCCAGCGTGACTTTTGGTGCGTTTGTAGCGCGGCAAAACATGCAACAAAATGCAAGCCTGCTAACCGTGTTTGGGGGTGCCTTTAAGAACCAATGGCACCCAAGTGCATGTTGCGCATTTTGCCGTGATTTTAGTGCTATCTGGAATCGCAGGCAGAATTGCGCAATTCTGCCCGTGTTTTTTTAGATAGATACAGTTATGCCACGTACAGACGATCGGACATTCCGACAACAAAACCGTTGATTTTTTTTTGGACGGATGTTGGCTCAAACTTGTCTTGCATACACACAGTCACACAAATGTTGTCGGAAATTGCGAACGTCAAGAACGCGGTGACGACGAGCCGAGAAAAATGAAGTTCAGTAGCCAGTGCGGCTCTTCTGCTTGATTCCGAGCATGCGTGGAATTTGCGTGGAATTTTGTGCGTCGGAATTGTTTACGAACGCTTGGAATTTCCGACAACAAGTTTTGTTGTCGGAAAAATTGAGAACCAGCTCTCAAATTTTTGTTGTCGGAAATTCCGACAGCAAATGTGCGATGGGGCCCACACACGGTCGGAATTTCCGACAACAAGCTCACATCGAACATTTGTTGTTGGAAATTCCGACCGTGTGTACGTGGCATTAGGCTCCATGTACACTGGACGCTAAAAAAAGCTGAAAAAAAACGCCAGTAGCTTTGCAGGGAGCCTTTCAATGTTTTTTAGCGTTTTTGCAATAGCGTTTATTAGCGTTTTTCAGTGTTAGCGTTTTTTTAGCTTTTTGTCTTTTGTTTTTTTTCAATGGATCAAAATACGCAAAAAAACGCTGGCGACCTGCCTTTTTGAGCGTTTATTAGCGTTTTGCGTTGTTTAGCGTTTTTTCCCGCCGAAAAACGTCACTTTAAACGCAAATTTCTTGCGTTCAGAAAAATGCCCATTAACTGCACTGCTCATTAACGCTAAAAAAACGTCCATGTGTACATGAACACATAGGCTAACATAGAGTGCAGTTAATGGGCTTTTTTTTAAAAAACGCCAATAAACTGCAGTTTATCAGCTTCAGTGTACATGGAGCCTTAGGCCCGGTTCACATAGGGGCGACTCGGTCGCCTGAGGAGTCGCGTCCCGGTCTGTGCTATGGAACCATTCTAATAGGAGTGACCTGAGTCGCTCCGACTTAGAAAAAGGTTCCTGTACTACTTTTGGGGGCGACGCAGGGCGACTTGCATTGACTTCTATACAAAAGTCATTATGCAAATCGCCTCGGCGGGCGTCTCAAGTCGTCTTGAGATCGCGCCGCCGAGGTCGCCCCCGAAGTCGTGCCGCCCCTGTGTGAACCAGGCCTTAGTGTGAATGGGGCCTAAGGGACGCTATAATGTTTTGAGGTCGATTTCATTTTAATTTTTATTTTGTTTACAAACTTTAAAATCAATGTTTTATATTTTGTTTTGGTATTATTTATATTACAGGGTTTATTTCACAAATAAACATCTAATGCTGATCAGTAGCCATAAAAAATGTTCTGCAATACTGATGAGATATAGCCGTCCCCGACTTGAAATTTCTTCTTTATTAGCTCATTTCTTTTCTCAAAACTTCTAAATCTGCTGTGTGCAGCCTTTATAGAGTTGTGTGCACTGATATGGGGGGGGGGACTGACGACATTGAAGACTAATGTAAAAATCTTTATACACCTAAAATTACTCAGTGCCATTAATTGTTAACGGCATACCAAACACAGAAGCAAACACACATTTTGCCATGTGAAAAAAACGAAGGGCAAATGCTGCAAAATGCACAGAAAAAAACACACAACCCACAAAACACCAAAATGTCCCATTAAAGCGGAGGTGCAGCCAAAAAAAAAGTCAGCAGCTACTAACAGTGTAGCTGCTGACTTTTAATAAGGACACTTACCTGTCCTACTCGCCCGTGATGTCGGACCCGCCACGGCGATCGATCGCTGCTGGCAGGTCCCGGCTCCTCCATCCTGAGTAAGGGAAACAGGCAGTGAAGCCATAAGGCTTCACTGCCCGTTTCCTACTGCGCATGCGCCACTCGCACGGCGCTTTGTGAATGGGCGGCTTGCCTCCTGGGATACACACAGTTCCCAGAAGGCAGCGCGGCCCATTCACAAGAAGAGGAAGCGGAAGGAGACCCACCGCGGACGAGAAGAGGAACATAAGAGGCAGATTAGGGGACTTTCGCATAGCAACAGACATTTAGGGTGAGTATATATTTTTTTTTTTTCTATAAATTTTTTTTTTTTTTTTTTATGATTTTTAATGTATAGATTTTTTCAGGGTGGACCTCCGCTTTAACCACATGTAGTGCAGCCAATTGAAATCAACGGGCTGCCCTTTTCCCTTTTACAGGAAAAAATGAGCCACAAAACATTCCCACTATCATAGGCGTGCGCACAGGGTGTGCCAGGTGTTCCCAGGCACACCCTAATCATCACAGGTGTGCGCAGACCATGGCATTAGGGTGTGCACCCAAAGCTCAAACACACATGTGTGTGTGCATATATATATATATATATCTCAGTAGAGCAGTGGACGGTGTCAGTGGGGAAGAGTTTGATGTCAGTAGTTTATTTTTCTTATTTTTTTATCATAACTTTTTTTTACAATTTATCTATTTTTTACAATTTTTACAATTTTATTTAATAATAATATATTATTATTATTATTAATATTATTTATTTTTTATCATAACTTTTTAAAATTTTTCTTACAATTTTTCCAATTTTATTTAATAATATATTATTATTATTATTATTATTATTTATTTATTTGTATACTATTTTTTAGGAGCTCCATTGGGGGGTTTTGGTGAGATATCAGAGGTCTAAACAGACCCCTGATATCTCACTTTTAAGACAGAAATTCCCCAGTCCCTTCTTCTGCAGCCAAACAGCAGGGAGAATCTGTGCAGCGCAGAGAGATTAGGGTGTGCCCAGGCACATCTGGCACACCCTGTGCGCACGCCTATGCTAATCATCCTGTGCAGCACAGATTCCCCCTACTGCCCTCCCCTCCCACTCGCTTCCGACTTCTCTCCTCTCCTCTCCCGTCGGATGTTGCTGCGGATGACGATTAGGATGAGTGGGGGAAGGGGCCGGTAAATATGTAATTTACCGGCCCCTTCCTTTTCTGAATAAACATTGTGAGTTATTGGTAATGTGTGTGTTGAGCTTTGGGGTGCACACCCTAATGGAATAGGCTGCGCACACCTATGCCCACTATGTTAGATGTAAATAGGGGCCTGAAAGTGAAGTTGGTCGATAACACAAGAACAATGAGGCATTTCCTTGCATTTCAAAAATCGCAGTAAAAAACGCACCAAGCTCCGCGCTAAAAAAAAAAAAGTTCTGAACCTTTTTTGGGGCGATTGATGAGTGTAGGGAAGCCCATTCAGGTGGATGGGCTGCCCTATGTGTGTGATGAGTGAAAATACTCCAAAACGCCTCCCCACCTCGCTAAAAAACAAGACGCGCGTGGGAATGCGAGTTCCCGCTATGCAGAGATGTGAACGGGGCAGGACAGCTGAGTGTTTCTGTAAACTCCCTCCTATGTACTTGTATAAAGATTACCATACACTATGCAATCTGATTGTGTATTGGGTATTTAGTGAGAAGGGTGATCACTGATTGATTGCAATTCATTTAACCACTTCTCCGCCGGGTCTATTCTGGCACTTCTCTCCTTCATGTAAAAATCATAATTTTTTTCTAGAAAATTAATCAGAACCCCCAAACATTATATATGTTTTTTTTAGCAGACACCCTAGGGAATAAAATGGCGGTCATTGCAACTTTTTATCTCGCACGGTGTTTGTGCAATAATTTTTCAAACGGCTTTTTTGGGGAAAAAAAAAACGGTTTCACGAATTAAAAAATAACAAAACAGTAAAATTAGCCCAATTTTTTGAATTAAAGTGAATGGGACTGTCGGTGAGCCAACAGCGGGTCAGAGGAGGAGCCTCTGCGGGACGGAGATGACAGTCGCTCTTTACAAATTATGATTTAATTTGAGTTGATTTAATTCAAGCCTTTTTACTAGTGATTTAAATCATGATTTTAAATTGTTCTCTTGTTAAAAAATAAATAAAAAAATTGTGATTTAAATTGACTGGATTTAAATTAAATCCACCCTGGTCATGATCTAAAGTCTGTAAGGAAGTAAGAAATTACAAATAGAAACGTCTGGAAACATGGATTAGGACAAGTAAAGTAAGGGTCCTTTCACACGGGGCGGATCCGTGCAGATCCGCCCCGTGAAGCTCCGCTTGCTCAGCGGGGATCGCTCCGTTGATCCCCGCTGAGCCGACGGATGACTGGGCGGTCCCCGCACACTGTGCAGGGACCGCCCTGTCAGAGCGCCGCTCTCCCCTATGGGGAATCGGATGACGACGGACCGTAGAGTCCGTTGTCATCCGATCCGCTCCGCCGACGGAAGGAAAAATAGGGTTTTCCTCCGTCACACTTTGGCGGAGCGGATGTCAGCGGACATGTCACCGCTGACATCCGTGCCTCCATAGGGCTACATGGAGGATCCGTTTCAGGTCCGCCTAAAAAACTGACAGGCGGACCTGAACGGACCTCCGTGTGAAAGGGGCCTAAGTGTAAGTAGAATTAATGGAAAGTGGTGTTATTTTTGCAAAAAAAGTACATGAATGCTATATTGGTACATAGGGGGAGCTGCAATTTATAAAAAAATCTTTTTGTTATCCTTTAACTCGTTGATTTCTTATGATAACCAGCTCCATCTAGTGCCCATAATGCCATATTTTTCCTGAATTACCTCAATCGGGAAAATACTGCATTGTGCCCAATAAGTGGACTCGACAATCATAAGAAAATCACTGTACAGTGGATTGCGAGTGGAGCGGTTCGCAATACAGCACTGTAAAATATTTTACGTATTTCGCAATACGAGCACTTTTAAAATATCCTAACTCGGTTTGCGAGTGTTGTCTCGCAAAACGAGCAGGATTCAGGCCAAAGCGGTGTGCAGTACCACATTTGGCCTGAGGTTGGGGGGGGGCCGGAGCCGAACGGCGCCGATTGCAGCCGATCAGAAATGCACGGAAAGGCCCGAGGACAGCTAGGCCGACCTCGGCAAACCTTGGAAAGGCTCGGGAACGGAGTCTTCCTGAGGTTAGCCGAGGTCAGCCGAACTGTCCTCTGGCCTTTCCGGCCGTTTCCGAGGCTCTCCGGTGCCCCCCCCGCCTCTGGCCGCATGCGGTATTGCATGCCATTGAAGTCAATGCGGAACAAATTATTTTCGTTTCCATTGACTTCAATGGGGAAACTCGCTTTGATATGCGAGTGTTTTGGATTACGAGCATTCTCCTGGAATGGATTATGCTCGTAATCCGAGGTTCCACTGTATTAAGAAAATACGGTAAGAATTTGTGACGGCATGCATGTGACAGTGGTCCAGCGAACTTTTATTTTATATAAATAGACCCTTGTTATGTTATACATAATAAATACAGTATATGTAAATCTTTTATAGGTGGCCTTTTAAAAGAGAAGTATGGGGATTTTTTTCCCCCCCATAATCATACTTACCTAGGTGGATGCTGCATCTGTTCCCAGGCGTCTCTGCACTGAGAACCGAGCGATCAAACACCGCCGATGGCTCGGTTCTCTCGGCTCCCCGAGCGGAGAGCTGCCGCCTGTCAATCAGCAGATCTCCTGCTCTGCTCCTCCACGCTCTGAGAGGCTGAGACGGCCATCAGTCCAGGCACCTGGCGGATTCAGACTTCCGAAGTCAGGATGACGCGGTGCCTGGACTGATCTGTGTGACGTCAGCGGAGAGCGGACTTCAGATCGCTCTCTGCTGAAAACGGGTCACGGGAGTGCAAATGGTATTGCACTCCCATACCCCCCAACTGTCACAGATTCTGCGGGTTCTACCCGCATACGCTACTCCTTCCCGCAGTCCCGCGAGAGTTAACTAACTGCTTCCCGCACCAGCAGGTAAGCCCCCCCCGATTTGTGTTCAAAATAGTTGCCCCCCCCCCCCCCGCTTAAGAACTTTTTATTTTGGGGACAATTTTTTTTTCATAAGTCCCGCGGCACCACCCCCCCCCCCCTCGCTCAACAACTTGGATTAGGGGAGAGGGGAGATCTGAATGTCCCGCGCTGGGACTTTTGAAAGTTGGGAGGTATGCACTCCTTTTTGACCCTTAGGAGAAGCCCAGCTCAAATGAGCCGAGGCTGGACTTCTCCTTTAACCACATGCTGACCGTGGCACGCCCATTTACGTTGGCAGAATGGCACGGGGAAGCAAAAGGGCATACCCATACGTCCCTTTGAAATTTCCACATAGCGGGCACGCGCGCACGTCGCAGGATCGTGCCCGCCGCGGGATCGTGCCTGCGGGTCCCGCAAACTTGATGTGAGGAGAGGCAGAACGGGGAGATGACTATGTAAACAAGGCATTTCCCTGTTCTGCCTAGTGACATGACAGAGATCTACTGCTCTCTGTCATCGGAGCGGTGATCTCTGTCATGTTGTAGTGTGCCCATCCCCCCTACAGTTAGAACACATCCAGGGAACACCTAACCCCTTGATCGCCCCCTAGTGTTTAACCCCTTCCCTGCCAGTGACATTTATACAGTAATAAGTGCCTATTTTTAGCTCTGATCGCTGTATAAATGTCAATGGTCGCAGTTACGATAAAAAATAAAAAAAAATCGCAGATCGCCGCCATTACTGGAAAAAAAAAAAAATTATAATAAAAATGCCATAAATATATCCCCTATTTTGTAGACGATATAACTTTTGAAAAAAACAATCACTATACACTTATTGCATTTTTTTTTACCAAAAATATGTAGAAGAATACATATCGGTCTAAACTGTGGAAGAAATCAGTTTTTTATATAATTTTTTGGGGATATTTATTATAATAAAAGGAAAAAATATAACTTTTTTTTTTTAATTGTCGCTTTTTTTTCGTTTATAGCGCAAAAAAAAAAAAAAACGCAGAGGTGATCAAATACCACCAAAAGAAAGCTCTATTTGTTATTATATACGTTGCACGACCGCGCAATTGTCAGCTAAAGCGGCTGAATCGCAAAAAAAAAAATGCTCTAGTCAGGAAGGGGGTAAATCCTTCCGGGGCTGCAGTGGTTAAAGCGGAGGCTCACCCTAAATTTAGACTTTCTATTCCCAAGATCCTAGTGCTATTTACAATAACAGGTCACTAACCTTTTTTTTGTTTTAGATGCTGTAAATTACAAAAATCTTCGGAATTGTGTAGAACTTCCTGGTTTTCCTCCCGCGGGAGTAGGCGGGTCTTTTGGTTTGCCCGGCGACGCTATGTCTGCTGGGATGTCGGCGCACTGTCTCCTGGGAGAAAAGTGTCATGCTTCCCTGGAGACGCCGTCCAGCGTAATCACTCGACATTTCACTCGTCACGTGACTCAAATACCCGGTCACGTGACGAGGGCGGATCTAATTCTGCCATTTAAAATAAGGGCACACGGGTAAATTTTGCCATTAAACACCTGTAGATTTAGAATTTAGATTTAGAATGCCCTCATGCCAGAGTGAGAAAAATACTTTACCAGCTGATTGTCCTGGGAGAGTGTTCTGAGCTGTCCCTGCAGTTTATTTGTGAATGCTATCACAACGGGGTGTGTACTTTTCATGTTGACGCCGGTTGTGATGGCAACCAGGAAGTGTTGACGGCGCTGCTCGCCGTCAACACTGCGCATGCGCGAGATTCAGCGGTGAATGCCGGGAGACGCGCATTCCACCGCTACCCGGAAGACTATGCTTGTGGGCTTTAAGATCCCCACAATAGGGTGACCACGTGTCCCGGATTGCCCCGGGACAGTTCCGCATTTTGCAGGTCTGTCCCGGGCACCTTCATTCCAGGACAATACAGTGTCCCAGAATGAAACTCACACAGCCACCCCCCCCCCCCCAGGCCAATCTGATGCCCCCCAAAAAAGGCCGCCACATCACCGCTTTACTCACTGACAGTACTTGTCCTGGCCGGATATGCCTGGAGGAGCACAATCCCCGCCCCCTGCTTGTGATTGGAGAAATCATAAATCCCGCCTCTTGTGTCTAAACACTGTGCTGTGATTCGTTACAGCACAAGCTGATTTTTGGGAAGGGGGGGTGACCCTGAATGGTAGTTTGGAAATGTGGTCACCCTAGCCCACAAGCAAGATGGAAAAACAAGGAAGCGATTATATAAGTGTTTCTTTATTCCCAAAACGGGCGGGGGATGTGTTTTAGCGCAGGACAAGTAAGTAATAACAATACAGCATCAGTCACATGGAATGGAGATAAAAAAAATAAAAAATTATGGACCGCGGAACCTCCGCTTTAAGATACACAGCCATACTATTTCCAAGTTAGAGAAATTAATTTTAAGTTGTGTTCAGGGGGGGGGGGGGGGGGGGGAACTCCCCGCTGAGCCATACAATGACCTACAGAACAAGTACCGCGCGTTACCATAACAGGTGACAATGAACCAGCATATTGCTGTCGGTTTAATTGCATTCTGATTAGAAGACGCCGTGTAATGAGTCGCGGGATAGAATCACAATGCTGACTAATTGCGATCGCAGCTCAGACATATTTCAGGCCCCTCCCCCCCCAAGAAAAGAGCGTGAGAATGGGCCGCGGGCCTTTGAAGTGGTCACCGTTTGGCCCCAATTCATCAGCTCTATAAATGATCAGAATAGCCGGCATGCTTTTATTTATTTTTTCATTTGATTTATTTATTTTTCTGATGGCGGAATTCTTCACAAAAGGGAAGATTGTTCCCGGGTAACTGGTTCTGTCTATTCGGAGAATAATTACACAAACCGCGCAGGAGGACAATGGCTCTTCTGTGGCCTTGGTGGAATCTCACAGTCTCCGGTGCCAGGCGGCTAAATTATTTGGATCGATCTGATGAGTTTGAGGTTCCTGCGCTGAGCTTCAGCGTCTCGCAGTTAATGACTTATGGAAGATAAAAAAAAAAAAACAAGTTCCCAAAATAAGACTGTTTACAAAACGGCGATCGATAGCGGGAGGGAAAGTTAGTGGCCTGAAGAAATGCAGATAAAATAGTAACATCTTATTTTTCCTGGCTTTTCTTCCCACATAATCTGTTTCAATACATTTTTTATTGAAGTTTAAAGCAAGGTGAAGGTACAGATGAGCATCAGAGCCAACAGACAACATTATCCACCATGGTGGGTCGAAATAATACATTGTCTACAACAGGGGTCTCAAAATGTTTATAACCAGTGGTCTCCAAACTGTGACCCTTTGCTTGGGGCACTATTCCTCCCACTGACACCAATGACGGGGCACTATTCCTTCCAGTGACACCAATTATGGGGCACTATTCCTCCCACTGACACCAACAAAGGGGTAAATTCTATCTACTATTACCAATGATGGGACGCTATGCCTCCCACTGACACCAACGATGAAGCATAATTCCTACCACTGACACCAACAAAGGGGTACTCTTCCATCCACTATTACCAATGATGGGGCACTATAAGAATGATGGGGCGCTATGCCTTCCACTATTGCCAATGATGGTGCACTATGCCTTCTATTATTACCAATGATCCGGCACTATGCCTTCAATTATTACCAATGATGGGGCGCTATGCTTTCCACTAGTACCAATGATGGGGCACTATGCCTTCCACTATTACCAATGATGGGGCACTATTCCTTCTAGTGACATGAACGATGGGGCACTTTTTCTTCTACTGACACCAACAAAGGGGTACTATTCCATCCACTATTACCAATGATGGGGCGCTATACCTTCCACTATTACCAGTGATGGGGCACTATGCCTTCCACTATTGCCAATTATGGAGCGCTATGTCTTCCACTATTCCCAATCCCAATGATGGGGCACTATTCCTCCCACTCACACCAACAAAGGTGTACTATTCCATCCACTATTACCAATGATGGGGCGCTATACCTTCCACTATTACCAGTGATGGGGCACTATGCCTTCCACTATTGCCAATTATGGGGCGCTATGTCTTCCACTATTCCCAATCCCAATGATGGGGCACTATTCCTCCCACTCACACCAACAAAGGTGTACTATTCCATCCACTATTACCGATGATGGGGCACTATTCCTCCCACTCACACCAACAAAGGTGTACTATTCCATCCACTATTACCAATGATGGGGCGCTATACCTCCCACTGACACCAACGATGGAGCATCATTCCTCCCACTGACACTAATGATAGGACACTATTCTTTCCAGTGACATGAACGATGGGGCACTTTTTCTTCCACTGACACCAAGGTTGGGGCACTATCCCACTCACTGACTCCAACAAAGGGGTACTATTCCATCCACTATTACCAATGATGGGGCGCTATGCCTTCCACTATTACCAGTGATGGGGCGCTATGCCTTCCATTATGACCAATGCTGGGGTGCTATTCCTCCTCCTACTGACCACAGGCAATATGTAATTTTTCTACCCCCACTGACCACCAGAGGCATTTGTTTAATCCCACTGATGCTGGGGCAATGTCTACTCCTGCTGTCCCTAAAGTCTGAAGGACAGTAAACTAACCCCAGTTTACTTTGGGGGGGGGGGGAGTGCAGACTGAGGTCAGTGGGAGTAGAAGATGCCCCAGCATCCGTGGAAGTAAACAATGCCTCAGGCTTGGTGTTCAGTGGGGGTAGAAAGGATGGCTGCTTCATAAATTTGTTTGGATTTCTCTTGACTTTCAATGGATTCTGCTTTTGCCTGCCCTGACCTTCAGCTTGTTTTCTTATTGTGGTTTCCTTGTCCTGACATGAAACCTGTGGGAAACCTGGAGCACCAGCACTCACTGGTTTCTTCTGCTGACCTCCAAGTCACTGCTGGGTCATGCAATGAGAAGAGGGTCAGCAAGAGGAGCAAGAAAGAGCCGTAGGAGACCCAGGTGATGGACACTGCCAGAAGCGTTGGTTTCCCAGTGGACTTTAGGGGATGATCTCTCCAGGACGAGGTGGAGTTTAGCATTTTGGATGGCAGGAGAGGTAAGTACAGTCTTCGTTTATAGGTATGCCTTGCCTGAAGAACTTTAGCAGAGCAGTAGGGTTGCTTTAAGAGACCTTACAGTGGGGCAGTCTGATACTGTATATATATATATATATATATATACACACACACAGTGTGTAAACTTTTAGGCCTCATACACACGGACATTTTAAAAAACGGTCTAGTACCAACGCCAGGAAAGAAACGGCGTTAAAAACACGACTTTATCCGCGTTTTGCATTGGCATTAATGCGCGTTTAGCTGCGCTAGCTTTCAGCCGCATTTCTCTGGCTCTATTCAAAATCAATGGTTTCCTATGGGAGCCTAATGATTTGAACAGAAGTCGCATCAGAAATTGGATCAAGATGATCCGACTTGCAGTGCGACTTGTGTGCTGAGAATCTTGAAGGGGAACCCCGCCAAAATGCAAAACAATATTTGTGTGAGGTCCCCCCCAAGACGATACCAGACCCTTTGGTCTGGTATGGATCTTAAGGGGAACCCCACGCCCAAAGAATGGCGTGGGGGTCCCCCCAAGATCTATACCAGACCCTTATCCGAGCACGCAGCCCAGCAGGTCAGGAAAGGGGGAGCGAGGGAGCGCCTCCCCTCCTGGACCATATGAAGCCACATGCCCTTAACATGGGGGGTGGGTGCTTTGGGGCAGGAGGGGCCTGCGCCCCCCACCCCAAAGCACTTGTCCCCATGTTGATGGGAACAAGGGCCTCTTCCCGACAACCCTTGCCGTTGGTTGTCGGGGTCTGCGGGCCGGGGGCTTATCGGAATCTGGGAGCCCCTTTAATAAGGGAGCCCCCAGATCCTGGCCCCCCCACCCTATGTGAATGAGTATGGGGTACATTTTACCCCTACCCATTCACCTGGAAAAAAGTGGCAAAAATAAAACACACTACACAGGTTTTTAAAGTAATTTATTAGGCAGCACCGGGGGTCTCTTCCGACTTCTTCTCCCCTCTCTGGCTCTTCTCCGCGCTCTCTCCGGGTCTTCTTCCCTCTGCTCTTCTTCCGATGTTGACTTGACCCGATCTTCCGGTGTAATGCTGGGTCCGCCGTGTGCAATGGCTTATATTGGCATGGGGCGGGGTCACCGTGTGACAGCATCTGGAGGCCCCGCCCTCTTATGACATCACCGCCTGGGGCATGGTGGGGTGATGACATCACAAGGGGTGTGGCCTCAAAATTACGTCATCGGGTGGCCCCGCCCCATGCCAAAATAAGTCATTGCACACGGCGGACCCAGCATTACACCGGGAGATCGCGTCGAGTCAACATCGGAAGAAGAGCAGAGGGAAGAAGACCCAGCAAAAGAGCAGAAAACCCAGCAAAAGAGCAGAAGACAGCAGAGAGAGAAGACAACGGAGAGAGGACAAGGGCCGGCAGAGGGAGAAGACGTCGCCAGATGAGGGAGAAGAGCCGGAGTTGCTTTAATAAAATACGTTAAAAACCTGTGTAGTGTGTTTATTTTAGACATTCTTTTTTTTAGGTGAATGGGTAGGGGTACGATGTACCCCATACTCATTCCCCTAGGGTGGGGGGCCAGTATCTGGGGGCCCCCTTGTTAAAGGGGCTTCCAGATTCCAATAAGTCCCCGCCCGCAGACCCCAACAACCAACGGCAAGGGTTGTCGGGAAGAGGCCCTTGTCCCCATCAACATGGGGACAAGTGCTCTGGGATGGGGGGCGCAGGGCTCCTCCTACCCCAAAGCACCCACCCCCCATGTTGAGGGCATGTGGCTTGGTATGGTCCAGGAGGGGGGGCGCTTGCTCGTCCCCCCCTTTCCTGACCTGCCGGGCTGCGTGCTCGGATAAGGGTCTGGTATAGATCTTGGGGGGACACCCACGCCATTTTTTGGGCGGGGGTTTCCCCTTAAGATCCATACCAGACCGAAGTGTCTGGTATCGTCTTGGGGGGAACCTCATGCAAAAAAATGTTTTTTTTTTACATTTTGGCGGGGTTCCCCTTCAAGATTCTCAGCACACAAGTCGCACCGTAAGTCGGATCATCTTGATCCGACTTCTGGTGTGACTTCTATTCAAATCAATGGACTCCCATAGGGAACCATTGATTTTGAATAGAGCCAGAGAAACGCCGGACGAGGCTTACCGCTGTGTATACAGCGGTAAGCCTTGTAAAAAACACGTTTAACATCTTTTAGCGGCGTCTGGCGTTTTTACAGCTCTAGTGCTGGAGCCTCAGAACGCGCTGGTCCTGGGTTTTTTTTTGGAGCTTAAAAACGCCAATGCATGTTACAGTTAAAAAACGCCATGGTGTGTATGAGGCCAATGAATAACACGGAGTGGCGTTCAAAAACGCTGCTGTAAAAACATCCGTGTGTATGAGTTGAGTTGAGTTGAGAGGTATCTTAATATAGCGCGGTCTTACCCCGTAGGGTCCAGACTCGCCTCATAGTTGAAAAAACAAAGTGTGTCTACATCTCTCAGTTCTCCTTTGAATTATCATGTCTTCTACAAACATGACAGGTCCTCTTTAGTATGAGATACATTAAGAGTTGTCAATCCTAAATCCAACTGCCCTCCGGAGATTACGACCAGGGCCACACAAAGGGCAGATGTTCCATCTTGAGGACAGGAAATAAATTAAACACTTTTAAGACCAAACAAAGTTTGGAGATTTTCCTAGCATGACGTGGGTTTTGGGTGGCAGATGTCACTTGCAGACATAATAAAGCAAGCCTAAAATCTTGGGTGACACTCGGCGCTGGCGGCACCATAAAACAACACCGGAAAGTTCCAGGGATTACAAGGAGGCTCAGGAAGCAGATGGGCAGCGGATTAAACCCCGTACGAGGCAGAGATTTTCTCCATCTCTAAGACGTAAACAAATTGTTCAAGTCAAGATGAAGTATGGATCGGAAATAAACGCATTTTTCACGGCGCACAACTCCGGCACAAAGCGCCGCACCTCGTTGGCCGTAAATTGTTGCAGTTTAAAGAAAATTATTGCAGTTTACCTACTGAGCGTAAAAAAAATAAACTAACGGGGGAAACAAACAATGAATCCATCTATCAGCTGTCAAAAAACTGCAACACAGAATTTCATGGGGTTATGTATCAACAGCGCAAAGACCGCGACAGTGCGGGGAGGACACTGATTTTAATTTGGCCGTGAAAGTGAGGACATATTGGAGGACACACAAGAGCTTGCAATCAGTTACGGACGTTTACTATATTTATGTAACATTTACTTTATTCATGTAAAAAAAAATCACTTAATACAGTGCTTTGAAAAAGTATTCATACCCCTTGAAATTTTCCACATTTGGTCATGTTACAACCAAAATCATAAATGTATTTTATTGGGATTTTATGTGAAAGACCAACACAAAGTGGCACCTAATTGTGAAGTGGAAGGAAAATGATAAAATGGTTTTCAATTTTTTTTTTACAAATAAATATGTGAAAAGTGTGGGGTACATTTGTATTCAGCCCCCTTTACTCTGATACCCCTAAATAAAATCTAGTGGAACCAATTGCCTTTAGAAGTCACCTAATTAGTAAATAGCGTCCACCTGTGTGTAATTTAATCTCAGTATAAATACATCTGTTCTGTGAAGCCCTAAGAGGTTTGTTATGCCCCGTACACACGGTTGTACTATTGTCCGGCCAAAAGCACAACGGAATTCCATCGGAGTAAAAGAGAACATGTTCTCCATCTAAACTCCAACGGAATTCCTCGGAATTAAGTCCGATGGGGCACAGACACGGTCGGAATATCCGATTAAAAAAGTCTGTCTGACTTTTTTCATCGGAAATTCCGACCGTGTGTACAAGGCATTAGAGAACCTTAGTGAACAAACAGCATCATGGAGGCCAAGGAACACACCAGACATGTCAGGGATAAAGTTGTGGAGAAGTATAAAGCAGGGTTAGGTTATAAAAAATATCCCAAGCTTTGAACATCTCACGGAGCTCTGTTCAATCCATCATCCTAAAATGGAAAGAGTATGGAAAGAGTATGGCACAACTGCAAACCTACCAAGACATGGCCGTCCACCTAAACTGACCGGCCGGGCAAGGAGAACATTCATCAGAGAAGCAGCCAAGAGGCCCATGGTAACTCTGGAGGAGCTGCAGAGATCCACAGCTCAGGTGGGAGAATCTGTCCACAGGACAACTATTAGTCGTGCTTCTCCACAAATCTGCCCTTTATGGAAGAATGGCAAGAAGAAAGCCATAAGAAGTCCTGTTTGCAGTTTGTGAGAAGCCATGTGGGGGACACAGCAAACATGTGGAAGAAGGTGCTCTGGTCAGATGAGACCAAAATTGAAATTTTTGGCCTAAAAGCAAAACGCTATGTGTGGCGGAAAACTAACACTGCACATCATCCTGAACACACCATCCCCACCGTGAAACATGGTGGTGGCAGCATCATGTTGTGGGGATGCTTTTCTTTGGCAGGGACAGGGAAGCTGGTCAGAGTTGATGGGAAGATGGATGGAGCCAAATACAGGGCAATCTTAGAAGAAAACCTGTTAGAGTCTGCAAAAGACTTGAGACTGGGGGCGGAGGTTCACCTTCCAGCAGGACAACGACCCGAAACATACAGCCAGAGCTACAATGGAATGGTTTAGATCAAAGCATATTCATGTGTTAGAACGGCCCAGTCACAGTCCAGACCTAAATCACATTGAGAATCTGTGTCAAGACTTGAAAATTGCTGATCACAGACGCTCTCCATCCAATCTGTCAGAGCTTGAGATATTTTAAAAAGAAGAATGGGCAAAAATGTCCCTCTCTAGATGTGCAAAGCTGGAAGAGAAATCCCCAAAAAGACTTGCAGCTGTAATTGCAGTGAAAGGCGGTTCTACAAAGTATTGACTCAGGGGGGCGCCATACAAATACCCCCCACACTGTTCACACATTTATTTGTAAAAAATGTTGACTTCACAATTATGTGCCACTTTGTGTTGGTCTATCACATAAAATCCCCAAAAAAAACATTTACGTTTTTGGTTGTAACATAACAAGATGTGGAAAATTTCAAGGGGTATGAATACTTTATCAAGGCACTGTAGCTCCTCCTTCTTCTCTATTGCTCGTAAAATGATATCTAAACCCAAAAATACAACAATGCCATATATTGGATCTTACCAGTCCTTAGATGTGGTGGCTGCATTCGTTTTCTTTCTTTCTTTATAATTCTGCTAATAATACACTTCCTGTCTCTTTGTGTCTACACTGATTTCTTCACTGTATCTATGGAGGGAGCCATGGTTGTCACACAGGCTGGACTTTAACCACTTCAATACCGGGCGATTTCACCCCCTTCCTACCCAGAACAACTTTCAGCTTTCAGCGCTGTCGCACTTTGAACGCCAATTGTGCGGTCATGTAACACTGTATCCAAATAAAATTTTTATATATTTTTTTTTCACACAAATAGAGCTTTCTTTTGGTGGTATTTAATCACCACTGGGTTTTTTTTATTTATTTTTTTATTAACCGATTGCCGACCGCCGCACGCACTTTTACGTTGGCAGAATGGCACGGCTGCGCAAAGGGACGTACCTTTTCGCGAGCTCCGTGACCGTGCCCGCTGACTCGATGTCCGCCGGTGTCCCGCGATCGTGTCACGGAGCTGCAGAACGGGGAGATGCCAGTGTATACAAGGCATCTCCCTGTTCTGCCTAGTGACAGGACAGTGATCTACTGCTCCCTGTGATCGGGAGCAGTGATCACTGTCATGTCACTGGTAGCCCAGCCCCCCCCCCCACACAGTTAGAATCACTCCCTAGGACACACTTAACCCCTTCATCGCCCCTAGTGTTAACCCCTTCCCTGCCAGTGTCATTTATACAGTAATCAGCGCATTTTTATAGCACTGATCGCTGTATAAATGACAATGGTCCCAAAATAGCGTCAAAAGTGTCCGATGTGTCCGCCATAATGTCGCAGTCACGATAAAAATTGCAGATCGCCGCCATTACTAGTAAAAAAATATATATATTAATAAAAATGCCATAAAACTATCCCCTATTTTGTAGACGCTATAACTTTTGCGAAAACCAATCAATATACTCTTATTGCGATTTTTTTACGGAACGCCAGGAGGAAGCCGCGACTTTTAAAAAATGGACACCTGTCAAGAATTCAGGTACTCAGGCACAGTGAGACTTCAATGGGCACAGTGAGGTATGGCACATGGGTATGGCACAGTGAGGTTGCAATGGGCACAGTGAGGTATGGCACATGGGTATGGCACAGTGAGGTTGCAAGGGGCACAGTGAGATTGCAATGGGCACAGTGAGACTGCAATGGGCACAGTGAGACTGAAATGGGCACAGTGAGGTATGGCACAGTGAGACTGCAATGGGCAAAGTAAGGTTGCAAATGGGCACAGTGAGGTTGCAAATGGGCACAGTGAGGTATGGAACATGGGTATGGCACAGTGAGGTTGCAATGGGCACAGTGAGACTGCAATGGGCACAGTGAGGTATGGCACAGTGAGACTACAATGGGCACAGTGAGGTTACAATGGGCACAGTGAGACTGCAATGGGCACAGTGAGACTGCAATGGGCACAGTGAGGTTGCAACAGGGGAGGGCTGGGCCAGGGGGCAGGGTGGCAATTGCCTCCCAGGCCGCCCTAACTTATGTTCAAAATGGCCGGCAGCCGCTGTCCACTACCATTTTCTATTTTATTCTGGTCTAGAAAGTCGGGCCGGGCATGGCCATGGCGGCCGAGCACTAGCTGTTGCATTCCGGGAGTTGTAGTCCGCACTCAAGCTTCTGATGGGTGGAAAACACAGCAGCGCAGAGGAAACTACAACTCCCTGGGACCGGATTCTTGGAAGCAGGCAGAGGCAGGGCGTGCCAGGGAGTCGGGCTGCAGGGCTAGGCGCTGGCTGCAACTTGACCCCAGGATCAGGAGCGTTACCCCCCCAGGAAACCGTGGCATGCAAGGACTTGCTGAGCTGAGATCGCTGAGGTGAGAGACCCTGACACCCCTAGCTGACGCCCCATCTCCCCCCCCCCCATACACCCCATGTAAACTGCCCCAGTGATCAGGCTGCATTGATGGGCACTGGAGTTGGCTGCACTGATGGGCACTGGTGAGGCTGCATTGAAAAACCAGGTGGGCCATGGATGGTGAGCTGATTCTGCGGTTCAATGGGCCACTTGACTGGACTTGCCCCCCAGGCCTAAGGCCACCAGCCCTCCCCTGGGTTGCAATGGGCACAGTGAGACAGCAATGGGCACAGTGAGGTTGCAATGGGCACAGTGAGACTGCAATGGGCACAGTGAGACTGCAATGGGCACAGTGAGGTTGCAAATGGGCACAGTGAAGCTGCAAATGGGCATTGTTGACCCTCTTTTCCTCTTACAGTAGCTGCTGCATTCTCACCCTAGGCTTATACTCGAGTCAATAAGTTTTCCCAGTTTTTTGTGGTAAAATTAGGTGCCTCGGCTTATATTCGGGTCGGCTTATACTCGAGTATATACGGTATTATAGCAAAAAGTAAACAATATTGCTTTTTTTTCAAAATTTTTGTTTATAGCGCAAAAAATAAAAACCGCAAAGGTGATCAAATACCACCAAAAGAAAGCTCTATTTGTGGGGGAAAAAAAGGACGCCAATTTTGTTTGGGAGCCACGGCGCACGACCGCGCACTTGTCAGTTAAAGCGACTCAGTACCGAATCGCAAAAAATGGGCCCGGTCATTGGGCAGCCAAATCCTCCGGGGCTGAAGTGGTTAAATAAATGAAAAAAGAAGGTCCAGGGAGGCAGAAATACAGGCTGATTAAAGCTCACCTGTAAGGACTGGGTGTTCCCGGGACATCAGCAGGGTGGCCCAGTGTTCTCTTACACAGTCGGGGTCCGCCTTCCAAAAGTAGAATTTTTTCCAGTCTAATGAATACCTACCTTATAGCAATTTCTCTATACTAGATCCCCCCCCCCCCCCTGTTTGTATGCACCCCTCTGCTATAGCACAGCTATTGTATGAGGCGCCTTCCCAGCCCCGTCTTCGGTTCTATCATTCAATCCCGCCACACATTATTCCCCGGCACCATCCCCCCCCCCCCCCCCCGCTGATTTGATTGCTCTTCACCCCGGGTTTCCTCTCCGTCCCTCCATTATTGAAGCCTTTTTGAAATTCAAAATAAGAAACCACCTCAAATAATTCAGAAGCACGCCGGCCCGTTCTTCTGTCCCCGGGGCAAGTTATTATTTTCTAGCTTTATTTTCTCTGCTTCTCAATAAATGCAGAAAAAAAAAAAAAACTCTTTCATTTTAGACACGCCGAATATACATACCCAGCTTCCGTCCGTCTAGCTTCGCCTTCCAAGATGTTTTTTTGCCCCCCCCCCCCCCTTTTTGGACTGATGTACCGTATATCACAAAAGTTAGTACACCCCTCACATTTTTTGTAACTATTTGATTCTATCTTTTCATGTGACAACACTGAAGAAATGACACTTTGCTACAATGTAAAGTAGTGAGTGTACATCCTGTATAACAGTGTAAATTTGCCGTCCCCTCAAAATAACTCAACACACAGCCATTCATGTCTAAACCGCTGGCAACAAAAGTGAGTACACCCCTAAGTGAAAATGTCCAAATTGGACCCAATTAGCCATTTTCCCTCCCCGGTGTCATGTGACTCATTAGTGTTACAAAGTCTCAGGTGTAAATTTGGTGTTATCGCTATCCAAAAAAACAAAATGCTTTGGCTGCTGATGGGTATTAAAGCACCATATAGACTTTTTTTTTTTTTTTTTTTTTTATGATAAAGTGTGCTTTAATATTTTTATTATAATATTAAAAATACATATACTTTTAATAATTTATTTTATAATACTTCAGTATTTAACTATTTAAAAAAAAATGGACAGTAGTTTTTAGTCTTCCCAAGTCTATCCCCGAAATAAAAAAAAATTTAAAAAAATTGAATGTTTTGACTGGAGATGGGAACAAGTTCATTATTAGGATAAAATGTCATTTATTAGCTTTATAATAATAATAAAAATGGTAATACCTGTATTTTTTTATTTATTATTATTATACTTTATTATTTAAATTGTTTATTTAATTGTAATGCTATAATACTTTTAATTTAATGCCTATTTAAAAAAAAAAAAAAAAAAAAAAAAAAAAAGAGAAGGCTTGCACACTGGATTTTTCGTCACTTGAAGAGGAATTTCTGTCTCGGATTTATCTTTCTACAATTGCTCATCACCAAAAAATGGCTCATTCAAAAGACTTGTTAATTAGTGATTGTTTGTGGTTTCCAATGTGCCCTAAATATAACCGAGTGATGCTGAATTACCAGTCCAGCTTCATCACAGCTTCATAATGAAAACTGCTGTGCTTCCCTTCTCAGTGGGGGGAAAAAAAAAACGAAGGAAAAATAAATAAATATAAAAAACACTTATTATTTGTATTTTTAAAATGAATTCCCTTTCAAATGAATGGGCTGTCTTGATGCCCTGCAACAGTATGAATGGACCCCCGAATTAGATGTAAATACACTAATCCCATAAAAGGTTTGACATGTTAATATAATATCCTCAAAAATTCTGTTCTTCCTACATTACTACATTTATATTAAAAAATTAAATGCAACTCCAACAATATCTGTGCCCCACCCCCTATTATTTGGATCATATTTATACTAAGTGTAGTATAATATTTAAAAATATTCATTTATATAAAATATATATTTATATATATTTTTTTTTAAATAAAAATATATATATTTAAATACCATATATTAAAAGGTTTAACATGTTAATATAATATCCCAAATCCTTTTTTTTTTTTTTGCAGTCTTTTTTAAAATAAAACCCACCCACCCGCACGTCGCACATATGGGGGTCCATGGGTGGCAGAGCATTCTGTGCTGGCAACATGCTCACTGCACCCTCCCAGCACACTGACCAAGCTGTCATGGACAGCTCTCAGCCCATACTAATAATGGCCAGTCTAATGGGGCCCAATGACACCAATGATGGGGCACAATTCCTCCCAATGATAGGGCACATTTCCACTTAATGACACCAATGATGGGGCACAATTTCTCTCAATGACGCCAACAATAGGACCCAATGACACCAATGATGGGGCACAATTCCTCCCAATCATGGGGCACATTTCCACTTAATGACACCAATGATGGGGCACAATTTCTCCCAATGATAGGCCACATTTCCACTTAATGACACCAATGATGGGGCACAATTTCTCTCAATGACGCCAACAATAGGACCCAATGACACCAATGATGGGGCACAATTCCTCCCAATGATAGGGCACATTTCCACTTAATGACACCAATAATGGGGCACAATTTCTCTCAATGACGCCAACAATAGGACCCAATGACACCAATGATGGGGCACAATTCCTCCCAATGATAGGGTACATTTCCACTTAATGACACCAATGATGGGGCACTATTTCTCTTAATGACACCAACAATGGGGCCCAATGACACCAATGATGGGGCGCAATTTCTCTCAATGACGCCAACAATAGGACCCAATGACACCAATAATGGGGCACAATTCCTCCCAATGACACCAATGATGGGGCACAATTTCTCTCAATGACACCAACAATAGGACCCAATGACACCAATGATGGGGCACAATTCCTCCCAATGACACCAATGATGGGGCACAGTTCCTCCCAATGACGCCAACAATAGGACCCAATGACACCAATGATGGGGCACAATTTCTCTCAATGACGCCAACAATAGGACCCAATGACACCAATGATAGGGCACAATTACTCACAATGACACCAATGATGGGGCACTATTTCTCCCGCTGACCGTTTTTACGCCCACTGACTTCTGCCCAGCCCCCTCGTAAAGTCTGAAGGACATTAAAGTGGCCCTTTCTTTAGAAAGTTTGGAGGCCCCCTGGGTGAAAGCATAAAACACCTCCTCACCACCTGTCAAACACCTCTGAAAAGTAACCCGAGCATGGATCGATTTTCAGAGCAGCGGCAGCACCTGCCATAAGGCTCCATTCACCCCTTCACGTTGCTAATTTTTGCCTGTGTTTATGAAGCACATTAAAAACGCATGTTGCGTTTGCAATGCCATCCATTGTTAATGGCACCCCCCCGAATGTGCATTTTGCCGCAAGCAAAAAACGCAGCAAATTGCACTGTAAGAAATGCACAAAAATTAGCGCAGAAAAAAGCTACACGAGGTATTTTGCTGAATCTGTAGGGAAGCCCATTGAGATGAATGTGCTGCCCGATGCCGGGCGCAAGAAAAAAGCACGCCGAGCGAATACTAGGATAAAATCCACGCAGAATCTCAGTGCTGCGGTGAACTCGCCCCATGCGTGGTGTTGTAGAACGGCGGCCTTCCCCGGTGGTAAGCGTTCAGTACAGCCACCAGCACGGTGCGGCCCCGGCAGGCGCAGCCGGAGATCGATAGGAAATAGATCAGCCCGGCGTATCAGCTTACAGCTCATGGTGGGAAAGGGACTAATGGATTGATCGGGGATTGATCAGAGCTGCCTGGAATAGAGTGCACCGCGGGAGATCTATGGATCAGACATTGATTAGGCACGCCTGCCAACGTTTCCAGAGGCATGGAAAGCACGAGATCCATTGATTGGATATAGATTGGACGTGTCCCGGAGAACAGCGTATAGATTGCAAAGCCGGGGGCGCAGAGGTTCGCCAGGCGGCTAAATTCCTAAGGCGAAGCCAATGTAGAATTCAGGAGCCATTCAGTCTAATATTGATAGTTTCCCTGGGATGAATTATTAACAGAAGGACTAAAATACTCAAAAATCCTGGAGAAAATACTGCTTCGGGCTCCCTCCAGTGCTGATCACATGATGGAGAACTTGGGAATTTAGTCACAGGATGCTCATAGACCGGGAGGATTGGTCCCGCCATTCTGAATTCTGCCAGCAGAGTTCACTAGACATGTGCGGTTAGCTTCGTTCCGAATTACAATTCGGATGAATTTTTGTTTTTCGGAATTTCGGGTGTAACCGAATTTTCTGAATTAGAATAGTACAGATTTGAATAGAATCCGAAATAACGAAAAAAGAATTAAGATGAAATTCGAATTTGAATTTAAATCGTTTTCAAATTCGAATTCGAAGTTTTCCAATTTCCAAATTGAATAAAATAGAATAGAAAATAAAGGAATAGAATGTAATATATATATATATATATATTTTTTTCTACTTTATTCCTTTATTTTCAATTCTATTTTATTCTCTTTGAAAATTGGAAAACTATTCTTAAAATTTTTCGAAATTGATTAGAAAAAGCTTTGGATCGATTCGAAAATGAATTCCGAAAACAAATTAAACGAATGAAACAAATTTAACTAAACTAATTTATGTAAATAACGAATCGTAACGAAACAAATTTTTTCGTTCTGCACGTTTACACTAGACATCTGCACTGTGGAAAAATGTGTTTGCTTTTGTTCTCGTTTCATTCGTTTTTTTTTTTTTTTTTTTTCCTTTTCGGGTCATTCGTTATGATCGCAATTCGTAAATTCAAAAATTTTAAAATCCAAAAATAAGAAAGAAAATCCGAAAATTAGAAAGAATAACTAACTAACTAATAATTACTAACTATTAAAATATAGGTATTGGAATTTCCTTTCAAATTTGGCTGTTAGTCAACATAACAAATACGAATTTATCCAAAGTTATGAATTATCTGAAATAATGAATGCCGCATCTAAACAAATGGAACTGAACAAATAAATAATAATAATAAAAAGTTTTCATTATTATTATTGTTATTTATTTTTAATAATTTGTTACGTTTCATTCGTTTAGACACGGCATTCCATATTTCGGATAATTCATAACTTCGGAAAAATTCATATTCGTTATGTTCACTAACAGCCAAATTTGAAAGGAAATTCCAATACCTATAATTTAATAGTTAGTAATAGTTAAGTTATTCTTAGTTAGTTATTATTTCAGGTTTTCAAATTTTCGGATTTTCGAATTTCGAATTTATGAATTTACGAATGTTCAAACTTTCCAATATTCAAATTTACAAATATTCAGAAAATTTGTTAAACAAGTTTGTTGAAATTCGTTAAAAAATTAATTAGAAAATAAACTAATTGCACGTCTAGAGGTCACATGGCCGAGCACCTAGCTCTTTTCTTATTTCAAATGCCGATTTACGCACCGACTTACCTTCAAAGACACAGGGCCAGTACAAGGATTTTTGTCTACAGAGCACTTTGCTGCACCTTAAAATTTGAATTTTGGAAGATAGTTATATTCTTTCTATTCCATTCTAATCAATTGTTTTTTTTCTATTCTATTCTTTTATTTTCTGTTCTATTGTTTTCTATTCTATTCTATTCTATTCAAATTCTAATTTATTCTATTTGAAATTAGAATTTCGTAAAGCGGTTATAGTGTTATATTCTATTATACTCTATTATTTTCTATTATTTATTTCATTCTTTTCTATTCTATTATTTTATTTTCTATTGTATTCTATTATTTTCTATTCTATTCTAATTCAAAATTATCCTAATCAAAATTTGAATTTCAGAAGATGATTATATCTTTTAGTCTAGTCTATTCCATTCCTTTATGTTCTATTTTATCCTGTTCTTTTATTTTATATTCTATCCTTTATTTTTTTTTATATATTACATTTTTTTTCTATTCTTTTATGTTGTATTCTATTCTGTTTTACTGTATTATATTCCACTATCTTATTTTCTATTCTATTCCTTTATTTTCTATTCATTTTTTTTCTCTTTGAAAATTCAAATTAGAGAACTATTTGAATTTGATTTGAAAAATCAAATTCAAATTTGTTACAATTGTATCCGAATTGCTGAATAAAGAAAAATTTGTCCGAATTTCAATTTGGACCGAAACGAACCGCAGATGTCTACGCTGCACCGAGTAGGATAGCGGACGCAGCATTAGGGAACTGAAGACAGGTACAGTGAAACCTCGGATTGCGAGTAACGCGGTTAACGAGCGTTTCGCAATACGAGCATTATATGGGGAAAATCCTGACTCGGTTTGCGAGTGTTGTCTGGCAAAACGAGCAGGATTCAAGCCACAGCGGTGTGCAGTACCGCATTTGGCCAGAGGTGCGGTAGGGCGCCAGAGCAGAGCGGAGCCAATCGGAGCCGTTCGGAAATACTCCGTTCCCGAGCCTTTTTCCGAGTTTTTCCAAGTTCAGCCGAGCTGTCCCTGAGCCTTTCTGAGTATTTGCGAGGCTCTCCGGAGCCCCCCCCCACCTCTGGCCACATGCGGTATTGCATGCCTTAGAAGTCAATGCGGAACAAATTATTTTCGTTTCCATTGACTTCTATGGGGAAACTCGCTTTGATATGCGAGTGCTTTGGATTATGAGCATTCTCCTGGAACGGATTATGCTCGTAATCCGAGGTTCCACTCTAGTTTAACACCTTTTTCACTAAGGGTAAAATGAAATGCCTGACCACAATTTTGCTACTGTGACATGTGTTAGTAAAACTGTACATATCATCGCAACTACTTAGTGTATCCAGGTGAATTATAATTACATAGAAAAGAATAGAGTAAAACAGAGCAAAATGGAATAGAAATTAAAAGAATTTAATAAAATAGAATAGAAAATAAAGGAATAGAATAGAAAAAAATATATATAAACCTCTTTTGAAATTCAAATTACAAATAGAATAAATTCAAATTGGAATAGAATAGAAAATAATAGATTAGAATAGAATAGAAAATAAAAGAATAAATACTACTACTACTAATACTGTACAAAAACATCTGTACGACTAGTGTCCCATCAACATCTGTACGACTAGTGTCCCATCAACATCTGTACAACTAGTGTCCCATCGACATCTGTACAACTAGTGTCCCATCGACATCTGTACGACTAGTGTCCCATCGACATCTGTACGACTAGTGTCTCATCAACACCTGTACAACTAGTGTCCCATCGACATCTGTACGACTAGTGTCTCATCAACACCTGTACAACTAGTGTCCCATCGACATCTGTACGACTAGTGTCCCATCGACATCTGTACGACTAGTGTCTCATCAACACCTGTACAACTAGTGTCCCATCGACATCTGTACGACTAGTGTCCCATCGACATCTGTACGACTAGTGTCTCATCAACACCTGTACAACTAGTGTCCCATCGACATCTGTACGACTAGTGTCTCATCAACACCTGTACAACTAGTGTCCCATCGACATCTGTACGACTAGTGTCCCATCGACATCTGTACGACTAGTGTCTCATCAACACCTGTACAACTAGTGTCCCATCGACATCTGTACGACTAGTGTCCCATCGACATCTGTACGACTAGTGTCCCATCAACACCTGTACAACTAGTGTCCCATCGACATCTGCATGACTAGTGTCCCATCGACATCTGTAAGACTAGTGTCCCATCAACATCTGTATGACTAGTGTCCCATCGACATCTGTACAACTAGTGTCCCATCGACATCTGTATGACTAGTGTCCCATCGACATCTGTACAACTAGTGTCCCATCGACATCTGTACGACTAGTGTCCCATCGACATCTGTACGACTAGTGTCTCATCGACATCTGTACGACTAGTGTCCCATCGACATCTGTACGACTAGTGTCTCATCAACACCTGTACAACTAGTGTCCCATCGACATCTGTACGACTAGTGTCCCATCAACACCTGTACAACTAGTGTCCCATCGACATCTGCATGACTAGTGTCCCATCGACATCTGTAAGACTAGTGTCCCATCAACATCTGTACGACTAGTGTCCCATCAACATCTGTATGACTAGTGTCCCATCGACATCTGTACAACTAGTGTCCCATCGACATCTGTACGACTAGTGTCCCATCGACATCTGTACGACTAGTGTCTCATCGACATCTGTACGACTAGTGTCCCATCGACATCTGTACGACTAGTGTCTCATCAACACCTGTACAACTAGTGTCCCATCGACATCTGTACGACTAGTGTCCCATCGACATCTGTACGACTAGTGTCCCATCAACACCTGTACAACTAGTGTCCCATCGACATCTGCATGACTAGTGTCCCATTGACATCTGTTAGACTAGTGTCCCATCAACATCTGTACGACTAGTGTCCCATCAACATCTGTATGACTAGTGTCCCATCAACATCTGTACGACTAGTGTCCCATCGACATCTGTATGACTAGTGTCTCATCTACACATGTATGACTAGTGTCCCATCAACATTTGTATGACTAGTGTCCCATCAACATCTGTATGACTAGTGTCCCATCGACATCTGTACGACTAGTGTCTCATCTACATCTGTACGACTAGTGTCCCATCGACATCTGCATGACTAGTGTCTCATCAACATCTGCATGACTAGTGTCACATCAACATCTGTACGACTAGTGTCCCATCAACATCTGTACGACTAGTGTCTCATCAACATCTGTACGACTAGTGTTCCATCAACATCTGTACGACTAGTGTCCCATCGACATCTGCGTGACTAGTGTCCCATCGACATCTGTACGACTAGTGTCTCATCAACATCTGTACGACTAGTGTCCCATCAACATCTGCATGATTAGTGTCCCATCAACATCTGTACGACTAGTGTCTCATCAACACCTGTACAACTAGTGTCCCATCGACATCTGTACGACTAGTGTCCCATCAACACCTGTACAACTAGTGTCCCATCGACATCTGCATGACTAGTGTCCCATCGACATCTGTAAGACTAGTGTCCCATCAACATCTGTACGACTAGTGTCCCATCAACATCTGTATGACTAGTGTCCCATCGACATCTGTACAACTAGTGTCCCATCGACATCTGTACGACTAGTGTCCCATCGACATCTGTACGACTAGTGTCTCATCGACATCTGTACGACTAGTGTCCCATCGACATCTGTACGACTAGTGTCTCATCAACACCTGTACAACTAGTGTCCCATCGACATCTGTACGACTAGTGTCCCATCGACATCTGTACGACTAGTGTCCCATCAACACCTGTACAACTAGTGTCCCATCGACATCTGCATGACTAGTGTCCCATCGACATCTGTAAGACTAGTGTCCCATCAACATCTGTACGACTAGTGTCCCATCAACATCTGTATGACTAGTGTCCCATCAACATCTGTACGACTAGTGTCCCATCGACATCTGTATGACTAGTGTCTCATCTACACATGTACGACTAGTGTCCCATCAACATTTGTATGACTAGTGTCCCATCAACATCTGTATGACTAGTGTCCCATCGACATCTGTACGACTAGTGTCTCATCTACATCTGTACGACTAGTGTCCCATCGACATCTGCATGACTAGTGTCTCATCAACATCTGCATGACTAGTGTCACATCAACATCTGTACGACTAGTGTCCCATCAACATCTGTACGACTAGTGTCTCATCAACATCTGTACGACTAGTGTCCCATCAACATCTGTACGACTAGTGTCCCATCGACATCTGCGTGACTAGTGTCCCATCGACATCTGTACGACTAGTGTCTCATCAACATCTGTACGACTAGTGTCCCATCAACATCTGCATGATTAGTGTCCCATCAACATCTGTACGACTAGTGTCCCATCAACATCTGTACGACTAGTGTCCCATCAACATCTGCATGATTAGTGTCCCATCAACATCTGTACGACTAGTGTCCCATCAACATCTGTACGACTAGTGTCCCATCAACATCTGTACGACTAGTGTCCCATCAACATCTGTACGACTAGTGTCCCATCAACATCTGTACGACTAGTGTCCCATCGACATCTGCGTGACTAGTGTCCCGTCGACATCTGTACGACTAGTGTCTCATCAACATCTGTACGACTAGTGTTCCATCAACATCTGCATGATTAGTGTCCCATCAACATCTGTACGACTAGTGTCCCATCAACATCTGTACGACTAGTGTCCCATCAACATTTGCATGATTAGTGTCCCATCAACATCTGTACGACTAGTGTCCCATCAACATCTGTATGACTAGTGTCCCATCAACATCTGTACGACTAGTGTCCCATCAACATCTGTACGACTAGTGTCCCATCAACATCTGTACGACTAGTGTCTCATCTACATCTGTACGACTAGTGTCCCATCGACATCTGCATGACTAGTGTCTCATCAACATCTGCATGACTAGTGTCACATCAACATCTGTACGACTAGTGTCTCATCAACACCTGTACGACTAGTGTCCCATCAACATCTGTACGACTAGTGTCCCATCAACATCTGTATGACTAGTGTCTCATCAACACCTGTACGACTAGTGTCCCATCAACATCTGTAAGACTAGTGTCCCATCGACATCTGCGTGACTAGTGTCCCATCGACATCTGTACGACTAGTGTCTCATCAACATCTGTACGACTAGTGTCCCATCAACATCTGCATGATTAGTGTCCCATCAACATCTGTACGACTAGTGTCCCATCAACATCTGTACGACCAGTGTCCCATCAACATCTGCATGATTAGTGTCCCATCAACATCTGTACGACTAGTGTTCCATCAACATCTGTACGACTAGTGTCCCATCAACATCTGTACGACTAGTGTCCCATCAACATCTGTACGACTAGTGTCCCATCGACATCTGCATGACTAGTGTCCCATCAACATCTGTATGACTAGTGTCTCATCTACATCTGTACGACTAGTGTCCCATCGACATCTGCATGACTAGTGTCTCATCAACATCTGCATGACTAGTGTCACATCAACATCTGTACGACTAGTGTCCCATCAACATCTGTACGACTAGTGTCCCATCAACATCTGTACGACTAGTGTCCCATCAACATCTGTACGACTAGTGTCCCATCAACATCTGTACGACTAGTGTCTCATCAACACCTGTACGACTAGTGTCCCATCAACATCTGTACGACTAGTGTCCGTCAACATCTGTATGACTAGTGTCTCATCAACACCTGTACGACTAGTGTCCCATCAACATCTGTACGACTAGTGTCCCATCGACATCTGCGTGACTAGTGTCCCATCGACATCTGTACGACTAGTGTCCCATCAACATCTGTACGACTAGTGTCCCATCAACATCTGTACGACTAGTGTCCCATCAACATCTGTACGACTAGTGTCCCATCAACATCTGTACGACTAGTGTCCCATCGACATCTGCGTGACTAGTGTCCCATCGACATCTGTACGACTAGTGTGTCATCAACATCTGCACGACTAGTGTCCCATCAACATCTGCATGATTAGTGTCCCATCAACATCTGCATGATTAGTGTCCCATCAACATCTGTACGACTAGTGTCCCATCAACATCTGTACGACTAGTGTCCCATCAACATCTGCATGATTAGTGTCCCATCAACATCTGTACGACTAGTGTCCCATCAACATCTGTACGACTAGTGTCCCATCAACATCTGTACGACTAGTGTCCCATCGACATCTGCATGACTAGTGTCCCATCAACATCTGTATGACTAGTGTCTCATCTACATCTGTACGACTAGTGTCCCATCGACATCTGCATGACTAGTGTCTCATCAACATCTGCATGACTAGTGTCACATCAACATCTGTACGACTAGTGTCCCATCAACATCTGTACGACTAGTGTCCCATCAACATCTGTACGACTAGTGTCCCATCAACATCTGTACGACTAGTGTCCCATCAACATCTGTACGACTAGTGTCCCATCGACATCTGTACGACTAGTGTCTCATCAACATCTGTACGACTAGTGTCCCATCAACATCTGTACGACTAGTGTCCTATCGACATCTGCGTGACTAGTGTCCCATCGACATCTGTACGACTAGTGTCTCATCAACATCTGTACGACTAGTGTCCCATCAACATCTGCATGATTAGTGTCCCATCAACATCTGCATGATTAGTGTCCCATCAACATCTGTACGACTAGTGTCTCATCAACACCTGTACGACTAGTGTCCCATCAACATCTGTACGACTAGTGTCCCATCAACATCTGTACGACTAGTGTCCCATCAACATCTGTACGACTAGTGTCTCATCAACACCTGTACGACTAGTGTCCCATCAACATCTGTACGACTAGTGTCCCATCAACATCTGTACGACTAGTGTCTCATCAACACCTGTACGACTAGTGTCCCATCAACATCTGTACGACTAGTGTCCCATCGACATCTGCGTGACTAGTGTCCCATCAACATCTGTACGACTAGTGTCCTATCGACATCTGCGTGACTAGTGTCCCATCGACATCTGTACGACTAGTGTCTCATCAACATCTGTACGACTAGTGTCCCATCAACATCTGCATGATTAGTGTCCCATCAACATCTGCATGATTAGTGTCCCATCAACATCTGTACGACTAGTGTCTCATCAACACCTGTACGACTAGTGTCCCATCAACATCTGTACGACTAGTGTCCCATCAACATCTGTACGACTAGTGTCCCATCAACATCTGTACGACTAGTGTCTCATCAACACCTGTACGACTAGTGTCCCATCAACATCTGTACGACTAGTGTCCCATCAACATCTGTACGACTAGTGTCTCATCAACACCTGTACGACTAGTGTCCCATCAACATCTGTACGACTAGTGTCCCATCGACATCTGCGTGACTAGTGTCCCATCAACATCTGTATGACTAGTGTCCCATCGACATCTGCGTGACTAGTGTCCCATCGACATCTGTACGACTAGTGTCCCATCAACATCTGCATGATTAGTGTCCCATCAACATCTGCATGATTAGTGTCCCATTAACATCTGTACGACTAGTGTCCCATCAACATCTGCATGATTAGTGTCCCATCAACATCTGTACGACTAGTGTCCCATCAACATCTGTACGACTAGTGTCCCATCAACATCTGTCCCAGTGTACCAGCACACACCAAAACATCTGTCACACTCAGATAACCATTGCACAAAACCTCTGTCTGTCCCAGCAACATCTGAGGTGAAAGCTGAAAAATGGCCCGGGCAGGAAAGAATTGTCCAGTATTTAGGTGCCTAAAGGAAACATAAATGTTCATTGTATATGGGCTACCAGAGGTAACAGAAATAACAATCCAATATTCACATTGTTACTAATTCCAATAGATTCAAATTTGAAAACAAAATCAAAATGAGTACATCATATTCCTGCTGATAAAAAAAAAAAATATGTTCATTCTTTCTTTCTATAAATGTTGTCTCTAGGTCAGATGTAGTACCAGTGTCCCATCAACATCTGTCACAGTGTACCTGTGCCCCAAAACATCTGTAGTAGTAGTACTGTGTGTCAGAGCAGAGCTCCCCCACCGCCCACATCAGAAACTCCGCATCACACCAGAACCCCTCCTTCCATCAGAGTCCTCCTTTCACATCACCACCCCCCCCCCCGCTTTACATCAGAAGCCTTCCCCCATCACATCAGAAGTCCCTCCTTCACATCACAACCCCCATTCACACCAGAGCCCCCCTATCACATCAGAGTTCCCCATCCAGTACCAGAACAAGGTCATCCAGTGCCCAGGGCAAAAATGCCAAACTGTGCCCCCCCCCCCCCCCCCTTAAGGTTAGCAGTGATGTCCCCATCACTACTCCTGTCAGCCTTGTACCAGAAGCAACTGGCACAGGGCGCCCCCATCCCTGCAATAAACCATTGTGCCCAGGGCAGCCGTCCCTCCTGCCCACCCCCTTGTCCCGGCCCTGCCCCTATCACATCAGAGTCCTCCCATCATATCATAGCTCCCATCACATCAGAGTCCCCCATCACATCAGAGCCCCGCATCACATCAGAGTCCTCCCATCATATCAGAGCTCCCCATAACATCAGAATCCCCCCATTACTTCAGAATCCCCATCACATCAGAGTCCCCATCATATCAGAGTCCTCGCATCATCAGTTCTCCTCATCACATCAGAGTCCCCCATCACATCAGAGTCTACCATCACATCAGAGTCCCCCATCACAACAGAGCCCCCCATCACAACAGAGCCCCCCATCACATCAGAGTCCCCCATCACATCAGAGCCCCCCATCACATCAGAGCTCCCCATCACATCAGAGTCCTCCCATCATATCAGAGCTCCCCATCACATCAGAATCCCCCCATCACATTAGAGCTCCCCATCACATCAGAGCCCCCCATCACATCTGAGCCCCCCATCACATCAGAATCCTGCCATCATATCAGAGCTCCCCATCACATCAGAATCCCCCCATCACATCAGAGCTCCCCATCACATCAGAGCCCCCCAACACATCAGAGCCCCCCAACACATCAGAATCCCCCATCACATCAGAGTCCTGCCATCATATCAGAGCTCCCCATCACATCAGAATCCCCCCTCCATCACATCAGAGCTCCCCATCACATCTGAGCCCCCCATCACATCAGAATCCCCCATCACATCAGAGTCCTGCCATCATATCAGAGCTCCCCATCACATCAGAATCCCCCCCCCATCACATCAGAGCTCCCCATCACATCAGAGCCCCCCAACACATCAGAGCCCCCCAACACATCAGAATCCCCCATCACATCAGAGTCCTGCCATCATATCAGAGCCCCCATCACATCAGAATCCCCCCCATCACATCAGAGCTCCCCATCACATCAGAGCCCCCCAACACATCAGAGCCCCCCAACACATTAGAGCCCCCTATCACATTAGAGCCCCCCATCACATCAGAGTTCCTGCAAGCCAGATAAAATATTGTAGAGGGCCAGATGTGGCCCTAGGGCCATGATCTGGAGACCCCCTTTCCCAAAGTTCTGAATAAATAGTCGGAATCTTGTGGTTTCTGCTTTCAGCTCATCGTGGCAGCTTCATAAATTTGTGTGACAGTTTTCTTCAAGCAAACCGACTTCGGTCTGATGGAAAATTATCGGCCATCACAGCCAGCGCCATCCTCCGTGATTTATTGTGTTTTTAAGTGAAGGTATATTTGTGCCGGGACTGTCTGTCATCTGTAGACAAGTGTCCTTACCGTCACCAATCCCCCCCCCCCCCCCCCATAGAAGACCTGCTACTGAGCACAGGACCATCTGTCCCCCCCACCCAGACTTCGAAACCTGAGAACCCCCACGCCGGACTCCGTAATTAGAATCAGAGTAGCCGGGGAGTATGTAATACATGTGTGTGGGTTTATCTGGTTACAAATTGTTATTGGGTTAATCAGGGAAGAATGTGAGGCCGTGACCCGATTTAGGATCTCAAATTAGGACTCAACCTTGAGATGGGGTGACAGCACTGCCACCGTGACACTGATGGGACTTTACAGCTGAACCCATACAGGACAATTAGTCACCATCTCTAACTGGCTGCCGGGGTCACAGACATTCTGCAGGAAAAGGATAAACTTTACATATGTGGGTTATTTAAGTTTACAACTCATTTATTACCATTAAGTAGCTGAGGGCTGTTTGTGGTTAAACCTTACATACACTATATTACCAAAAGTATTGGGACGCCTGCCTTTACACGCACATGAACTTTAACGGCATCCCAGTCTTAGTCCATAGGGTTCAATATTTAGTAGGCCCACCTTTTGCAGCTATAACAACTTCATCTCTTCTGGGAAGGCCGTCCACAAGGTTTAGGGAATGTTTGACCATTCTTCCAGAAGAGCATTTCTGATGCGGCGTACACACGATCGTTTTTCATGCCATTTTTTTAACCGACGTTTTTCTCGTCGTTTTTTTTTTCATATTTCCTCTCAAGCCTGTCTTGCATCCACACGATCATTAAAAAAACCGCTAGAGCAAAGCGCAGTGACGTACAACACGTACGACGGCACTATAAAGGGGAAGTTCCATTCGGGTGGCGCCACCCCTCATGTTGGTAAACTTTGTTGAGCGGCGATTCGCGCTTTTCAGCCTCGTGCTTTTCAGTCCGTTACAGCGTGACGAATGTGCTATCTCCATTACGAACGCTAGTTTTACCAGAACGAGCGCTCCCGTCTCATACTTGATTCTGAGCATGCGCGTTTTTTTCCCCCTCGCAAAAGCATACACACGAGCGTTTTTCACGTTGTTAAAAAAAATCGACATGAAAAACGACGTGAAAAAATAGAGCATGTTCGAAATTTTTAATGCCCGTTTTTCACGCCGTTAAAAATGCTCTGGAGCCCACACACGATCGGTTTTAATGGCCATTTTAAAAAATTGCATTTTTAACGGCATGAAAAACGATCGTGTGTACGCGGCATGAGGTACACTGATGTTGGACGAGAAAGCCTGGCTCGCCGTCTCCTCTCTAATTCATCCCAAAGGTGTTCTATCAGGTTCAGGTCAGGACTCTGTGCAGGCCAGTCAAGTTCCTCCACCCCAAACTCGCTCACCCATGTCTTTATGGACCTTACTTTGTACACTGGTGCGCAGTCATGTTGGAACAGGAAGGGGCCGTCCCCAAACTATTCCCACAAAGTTGGGAGCATGAAATTGTCCAAAATATCTTGGTATGCTGACGGCGACGCCTTAAGAGTTCCCTTCACTGGAACTAAGGGGCCAAGCCCAACTCCTTAAAAACAACCCCACACCATAATCCCCCCTCCACCAAATGATTTGATGGGGTGGCCCAATACTTTTGGCAATACAGTGTGGATGAGGGAGTTTGGGGTGGAGGAACTTGACTGGCCTGCGACAGAGTCCTGACCTCAACCCGATAGAACACCTTTGAGATGAATTAGACCGGAGACTGTAAGCCAGGTAGTGATGAGCCGAACACCCCCGGGTTCGGTTCGCACCAGAACCCGCGAACGGACCGAAAGTTCGTACGAACATTAGAACCCTATTAAATACAATGGATGCGAACGTTCGAATTCTAAAGTGCTAATTATAACAACTATTATGCATGTTATTGTCCTAAAAAGGGTTTGGGAACCCGGGTTCTGCACCAGGGGACATGTATCAATGCAAAAAGAAGTTTTAAAAACGGTCGTTTTTCGGGAGCAGTCATTTTAATGATGCATAAAGTGAAAAAAAAAAGTCAAATATTCCTTTAAATATCGTACCTGGGGGGTGTCTAAAGTATGCCTGTGAAGTGCCACGTGTTTCCCGTGTTTAGAACTGTCCCTGCACAAAATGACACTTCTAAAGGAAAAAAAAGCCATTTAAAACTTCTTGCGGCTTTAATGTAATGTCTGGTCCCGGTAATATGGATGAAAATCTTTAAGAAAAATGGCATAGCTACCCCATGACCCCCCCCCCCCCCCACCCCAGCCCATTACCAGCCCCTTTGGGTCTTGTATGGATATTAAGGGGAACCCCGCACATAAAATAAAAAAGGCCCTATATACTCTGAACAGCCGTATACAGGCGGTGCATACAAGACAGGGACTGTAGGTTTGTTCTTATGTAGAATGTGTTTGTAATTTTGAACAGGTACATTGTTGAACTGTAGCTCCAGCCCAAAAATCTATTTTTAAACTTTTTGGGAAACATAGGTAAGGGTTATCACCCCTGTAACATTTGTTTTGCTGTCTGTGCCCCTGTTCAGAACATTTCACCTCACTTTCCGTCCCAATGACAACTGTTTTTGAAATGTGGTGTTTTTCTTGAAACAAGGATTGCTGATAAAGCATCAGTACAGAGGAGACACCTTTCTCCCATATTTATTCTTACAGGAGAGAATTTTCCTTCCTAGGGGTAGATTTCCTCTCACTTCCTGTTGTCTTCTTTCGTTTGCAAGTAGGAGTCGTTTGTAAGTTGGATGTTTGAAAGTAGGGACCTGCCGTATATACTCTGCAGAAATAGGCCCCTTAGTTGTTGGTGTTGGCACAACACTGTAAGCACTCACAGTTACTCTTGGTTGGTGCTGGAATGCCCTGCTGTCAACTATTATATCAGGAATTTTAATTACATATAATTGTTGAACAGTGGTAGTAAAAATTGGGGCTTTGATGGTGGTGCTGGTGCCACAACACTGTAAGCCCTGACAGTTACTCTTGGTGGGTGCAGCAATGGGCCCTGCTGTGAATTATTAGATCAAGAATTGTAATTGCATGCCCCTGTTGAACAGGGGCTGAAAAATTGGGCTTTTCGTGGTGGTGGTGGTGGTGGTGGTGTTGCCACAACACTGTAAGCCCTCAGAGTTACTCTTGGTGGGTGCAGGAATGGGCCCTGCTGTGAATTATTACATCAAGAATTGTAATTGCATGCCCCTGTTGAACAGGGGCTGAAAAATTGGGCCTTAGGCACTGGTGGCACAACACTACAACCCCTCACAGATACTGTACTTGGAGCACAGCAATGAGCCCTGTTGCAAAGTATTGCTTCAAAAATTGTAATGACACGCCCCTTTTAAACAGGGGCTGAAAAATTGGGCCTTAGGCACTGGTGCCACAACACTCCAACCCCTCACAGATACTGTACTTGGAGCACAGCAATGAGCCCTATGGCAAATTATTGCTAAAAAAATTGTAAGTACACGCCCCTGTAAAACAGGGGCTGAAAAATTGGGCCTTAGCCACTGGCGGCGGCACCCATAAACAAAAATGATCTTCCAAGCTATCATCATCAATCGTATCATTGAGGAGGAGGAGGAGGATAGCCAGTCAACATAACAGCACAGGCACTCAGCATCAGCATCAGTCTTGAAGGGATGTGACATGTTAAAATCAATTAGTCTGTTATATCAGCATCAGGTGTGTGGTAGCTGGTGGTGATCCAAGACTGGTTCATCTTGATGAAAGTCAGTCGATCAACCGAGTCGGTGGACAGGCGCACCCTGTGATCCGTGACAAATCCTCCAGCAGCACTGAATGTGCGTTCCGAAAGAACGCTGGATGCAGGACAGGCCAGTAGCTCAATTGCATACTGTGCAAGCTCTGGCCAGTGATCCATCCTCAAGACCCAGTAAGCCAGAGGATTTTCGGTGGGGAAGGTGTCCAAGTCTGACCTTGCCCCTAGATATTCCTGCACCATGTTTATCAGACGCTGGCGATGGTTGCTGGAACCAATCATACTTTGGGGCTGCGGACTAAAGAATTGTCTGAACGCATCGGTCAGACGGCCACCTTCCCCACCGCTCCTTCTTTGACTGGCCGAAGCCTCAGCAACTCGTTGTCCTGGACCAGGAGTTTGTAACCTCCCAGTCTCTGGGAACGCGTTGCACAGACCTTTCTGCAAGGCCTCCCGGAGTTGTCTCATCCTCTGCTCCCTCTGCGACGGTAACATAAGGTTCGCAACCTTACCCTTGTACCGTGGATCAAGGAGAGTGGCCAGCCAGTAATGGTCCCTCTCCTTGATCCGAAGAATACGAGGATCCTTCCGCAGACTTTGCAGGATCAGGGAGGCCATGCAGCGTAGGTTTGCTGAGGCATTCGCTCCGGAGTCCTCTGGGTCACTAAGGACGACATGATCCGCAGTCACCTCCTCCCAGCCACGTACAAGTCCACTGGTTTCTTGGGACTGTAAATCATCCCTAAAAGACTGCTGCTGATGATGCTGAGTGCCAGCCTCCACCTCCATGCTGACACAATCCTCCTCCTCCTCCTCCTCCTCCTCCTCTTCCTCTTCCTGTGCGATGGGTGGGACAGAAGGAACACTGTCTGGGTAAAGGGGGCCTTGAGAGGCAAGGAAGTCCTCCTCTTCCTGCCTCTGTTCTGCCTCAAGTGCCCTGTCCATTATTCCACGCAGCGTGTGCTCCAACAGGTGGACAAGAGGTACAGTGTCACTGATGCATGCACTGTCACTGCTCACCATCCTCGTGGCCTCCTCAAATGGTGCCAGGACAGTGCATGCATCCCTGATCATGCCCCACTGGCGTGGAGAAAAAAAACCAAGCTCCCCTGACCCTGTCCTGGTGCCGTAGTCGCACAGGTACTCATTGATGGCCCTCTGCTGCGTGTGCAGCCGCTGCAGCATGGCCAACGTTGAGTTCCACCTGGTGGGCATGTCACATATAAGGCGGTTCTTGGGCAGGTTCAACTCCTTTTGCAGCTCAGCCAGGCGAGCACTGGCATTATAAGATCTGCGGAAATGCACACAGACTTTCCTGGCCTGCCTCAGGACATCCTGTAAGCCCGGGTACCTGCCCAAGAACCGCTGCACCACCAGGTTAAGGACGTGAGCCACACAGGGCACATGGGTCAGTTGTCCCTGTCGGAGGGCGGAGAGGAGGTTGGTGCCATTGTCGCAAACCACCATTCCTGGCTTAAGCTGGCGTGGCGTCAACCACCTCTCGGCCTGGCCCTGCAGAGCAGACAGGACCTCTGCCCCAGTGTGGCTTCTGTCCCCCAAACACACCAGCGCAAGCACGGCATGGCATCTTTTTGCCTGCGTACTTGCGTAGCCCCGTGAACGGCTACGGAGCACCGCTGGTTCATAGGACAAACCACAGGAAGAGGCCATGGAGGAAGAAGAAGAGGAGGGGGTGGAGGAGAGAGGTGTGTCACAACCAGTAGTAGCATTTTGGAGGCGTGGCGGTGGGACAACCTCCAACACTACTGCACCTTGTCCTGCATCCTTCCCAGCTGCCAAAAGAGTGACCCAATGGGCCGTGAAAGAAAGGTAACGTCCCTGTCCATGCCTGCTGGACCATGAGTCAGCGGTAATATGCACCTTACCGCTGACCGCCCTGTCCAGCGAGGCCAAGACATTGCCTTCCACATGCCGGTAGAGAGCCGGAATAGCCTTCCGTGAGAAAAAGTGGCGTTTGGGAACCTGCCACTGAGGAACCGCACATTGCACAAACTCACGGAAGGGGGCCGAGTCTACCAACTGAAAAGGCAGCAGTTGAAGCGCTAGCAATTTAGCCAAGCTAGCATTCAACCGCTGGGCATGTGGATGGCTGGGAGTGAACTTCTTTCGACGGTCCAGCAGCTGGGGCAGGGAAATTTGCCTGCTAGAATCGGACGTCGGTGTACTGCTAGCAGAGTGGCCGCAAGTACTTGGCTGTGACACACCTAATTCTACACCTTCATTCCTCTCAGTGCATGTTTCAGAGAGGACTGAAGTTATAGTGGGGTTGGAGATCCCAGCTGATGCGGTGCAAGGAGAGGTCCGCTTTGTTCTTTGGTGTGGGTCTTTGAGGTAGGCTTGCCAACGAGCTGCATGGCAGGTCAACATATGTCTGGTCAGGCATGTGGTACCCAAGCGGCTGATGTTTTGGCCACGCGATATACGCTTGAGACATATGTTGCAAACAGCAGCTGTGCGATCTGATGCACTAGCCTCAAAAAAGGCCCACACCAAGGAACTTTTTGAATGACGGGCAGAGGCAGCGCCCTGCACAGGCGGAGCTCTGCGGTGTGATTCCGTCGGTGTACTGCCCTTACGCTGGCCACCAAAGGGCATCCTGTCTCGTTGTAGATGTGCCTCCTCCTCATCCTCCTCCTCCTCTCTCCTATTAGGCACCCACGTGGAGTCAGTGACCTCATCATCCCCTCCCTCCTCATCACTGGAGCCAATCTGGCAGTATGCTGCAGCTGCTGGAACATGACTGCCAGATTGGTGTCCTTCTTGAGCATTCCCTCTGTCTGCTCTCACCCTACTGCCTTCCTGTAGCTGGGTTTCATCATCAGACCCTTCGAAACGCTGGGCATCCTCCTGGAGCATGTACCCAACACTGTGCTCAAACAGTTCGGGGGACTCCTCAGGAGGAGGACATGGTGGGTCTAGGGAAGGAGTGACTGATGATGAGTCTGACATTGATACCAGGGAAGAGGACGCTTTGGCAGCTGCTTTGCCAGTACCCTGAGCCTGGGTGAGAGAGGAGGAGGAGGAGGAGGAGGGCTTGGTCATCCACTCTACCAAGTCTTCGGCATGATGTAGCTCAACATGTCCAGCTGCGGAAAAGAAGGACAAGCGTGTCCCATGGCCATGTGCTGATGACAATGCACCGCGTCCACGACCAGCACTGTTGCCCCCAGACACAGAGCCTGCTTGCCCTCTTTTATTGCCTCCTGACTGTCTGCCTCTCCTTGTTTGCCTTCCAGACATTCTAATAGATGGCCTGCAGGGAGATGGGAAAAAAGCAATAAGGGCTACCTTCAGGTGTCCTTCTCTGTCCCTTGAAACAAGGACTTGCACAGTGAAAGAAACTGACACTCTCCCTACCTACAGTTTTCTGTCCCTAGAAAAAATGTTTTTTTTAAGCACAATATAGCACAAGGAGAATTCACTCACTGCCCTTCCAGGTCCCTAGAAACAAGGACTTGCACAGTGAAAGAAACTGACACTCTCCCTACCTACAGTTTTCTGTCCCTAGAAAAAATGTTTTTTTTAAGCACAATATAGCACAAGGAGAATTCACTCACTGTCCTTCCAGGTCCCTGGAAACAAGGACTTGCACAGTGAAAGAAACTGACACTCTCCCTACCTACAGTTTTCTGTCCCTAGAAAAAATGTTTTTTTAAGCACAATATAGCACAAGGAGAATTCACTCACTGTCCTTCCAGGTCCCTGGAAACAAGGACTTGCACAGTGAAAGAAACTGACACTCTCCCTACCTACAGTTTTCTGTCCCTAGAAAAAATGTTTTTTTTAAGCACAATATAGCACAAGGAGAATTCACTCACTGTCCTTCCAGGTCCCTAGAAACAAGGACTTGCACAGTGAAAGAAACTGACACTCTCCCTACCTACAGTTTTCTGTCCCTAGAAAAAATGTTTTTTTTAAGCACAATATAGCACAAGGAGAATTCACTCACTGTCCTTCCAGGTCCCTGGAAACAAGGACTTGCACAGTGAAAGAAACTGACACTCTCCCTACCTACAGTTTTCTGTCCCTAGAAAAAATGTTTTTTTTAAGCACACTATAGCACAAGGAGAATTCACTCACTGTCCTTCCAGGTCCCTGGAAACAAGGACTTGCACAGTGAAAGAAACTGACACTCTCCCTACCTACAGTTTTCTGTCCCTAGAAAAAATGTTTTTTTTAAGCACAATATAGCACAAGGAGAATTCACTCACTGTCCTTCCAGGTCCCTGGAAACAAGGACTTGCACAGTGAAAGAAACTGACACTCTCCCTACCTACAGTTTTCTGTCCCTAGAAAAAATGTTTTTTTTAAGCACAATATAGCACAAGGAGAATTCACTCACTGTCCTTCCAGGTCCCTGGAAACAAGGACTTGCACAGTGAAAGAAACTGACACTCTCCCTACCTACAGTTTTCTGTCCCTAGAAAAAATGTTTTTTTTAAGCACAATATAGCACAAGGAGAATTCACTCACTGTCCTTCCAGGTCCCTAGAAACAAGGACTTGCACAGTGAAATAAACTGACACTCTCCTTACCTACAGTTTTCTGTCCCTAGAAAAAATGTTTTTTTTAAGCACAATATAGCACAAGGAGAATTCACTCACTGTCCTTCCAGGTCCCTGGAAACAAGGACTTGCACAGTGAAAGAAACTGACACTCTCCCTACCTACAGTTTTCTGTCCCTAGAAAAAATGTTTTTTTTAAGCACAATATAGCACAAGGAGAATTCACTCACTGTCCTTCCAGGTCCCTGGAAACAAGGACTTGCACAGTGAAAGAAACTGACACTCTCCCTACCTACAGTTTTCTGTCCCTAGAAAAAATGTTTTTTTTTAAGCACAATATAGCACAAGGAGAATTCACTCACTGTCCTTCCAGGTCCCTAGAAACAAGGACTTGCACAGTGAAAGAAACTGACACTCTCCCTACCTACAGTTTTCTGTCCCTAGAAAAAATGTTTTTTTTAAGCACAATATAGCACAAGGAGAATTCACTCACTGTCCTTCCAGGTCCCTAGAAACAAGGACTTGCACAGTGAAAGAAACTGACACTCTCCCTACCTACAGTTTTCTGTCCCTAGAAAAAATGTTTTTTTTTAAGCACAATATAGCACAAGGAGAATTCACTCACTGTCCTTCCAGGTCCCTAGAAACAAGGACTTGCACAGTGAAAGAAACTGACACTCTCCTTACCTACAGTTTTCTGTCCCTAGAAAAAATGTTTTTTTTAAGCACAATATAGCACAAGGAGAATTCACTCACTGTCCTTCCAGGTCCCTGGAAACAAGGACTTGCACAGTGAAAGAAACTGACACTCTCCCTACCTACAGTTTTCTGTCCCTAGAAAAAATGTTTTTTTTAAGCACAATATAGCACAAGGAGAATTCACTCACTGTCCTTCCAGGTCCCTGGAAACAAGGACTTGCACAGTGAAAGAAACTGACACTCTCCCTACCTACAGTTTTCTGTCCCTAGAAAAAATGTTTTTTTTTAAGCACAATATAGCACAAGGAGAATTCACTCACTGTCCTTCCAGGTCCCTAGAAACAAGGACTTGCACAGTGAAAGAAACTGACACTCTCCCTACCTACAGTTTTCTGTCCCTAGAAAAAATGTTTTTTTTAAGCACAATATAGCACAAGGAGAATTCACTCACTGTCCTTCCAGGTCCCTAGAAACAAGGACTTGCACAGTGAAAGAAACTGACACTCTCCCTACCTACAGTTTTCTGTCCCTAGAAAAAATGTTTTTTTTAAGCACAATATAGCACAAGGAGAATTCACTCACTGTCCTTCCAGGTCCCTGGAAACAAGGACTTGCACAGTGAAAGAAACTGACACTCTCCCTACCTACAGTTTTCTGTCCCTAGAAAAAATGTTTTTTTTAAGCACAATATAGCACAAGGAGAATTCACTCACTGTCCTTCCAGGTCCCTAGAAACAAGGACTTGCACAGTGAAAGAAACTGACACTCTCCCTACCTACAGTTTTCTGTCCCTAGAAAAAATGTTTTTTTTAAGCACAATATAGCACAAGGAGAATTCACTCACTGTCCTTCCAGGTCCCTAGAAACAAGGACTTGCACAGTGAAAGAAACTGACACTCTCCCTACCTACAGTTTTCTGTCCCTAGAAAAAATGTTTTTTTTAAGCACAATATAGCACAAGGAGAATTCACTCACTGTCCTTCCAGGTCCCTGGAAACAAGGACTTGCACAGTGAAAGAAACTGACACTCTCCCTACCTACAGTTTTCTGTCCCTAGAAAAAATGTTTTTTTTAAGCACAATATAGCACAAGGAGAATTCACTCACTGTCCTTCCAGGTCCCTAGAAACAAGGACTTGCACAGTGAAAGAAACTGACACTCTCCCTACCTACAGTTTTCTGTCCCTAGAAAAAATGTTTTTTTTAAGCACAATATAGCACAAGGAGAATTCACTCACTGTCCTTCCAGGTCCCTAGAAACAAGGACTTGCACAGTGAAAGAAACTGACACTCTCCCTACCTAGAGTTTTCTGTCCCTAGAAAAAATGTTTTTTTTAAGCACACTATAGCACAAGGAGAATTCACTCAATGTCCTTCCAGGTCCCTGGAAACAAGGACTTGCACAGTGAAAGAAACTGACACTCTCCCTACCTACAGTTTTCTGTCCCTAGAAAAAATGTTTTTTTTAAGCACAATATAGCACAAGGAGAATTCACTCACTGTCCTTCCAGGTCCCTAGAAACAAGGACTTGCACAGTGAAAGAAACTGACACTCTCCCTACCTACAGTTTTCTGTCCCTAGAAAAAATGTTTTTTTTAAGCACAATATAGCACAAGGAGAATTCACTCACTGTCCTTCCAGGTCCCTGGAAACAAGGACTTGCACAGTGAAAGAAACTGACACTCTCCCTACCTACAGTTTTCTGTCCCTAGAAAAAATGTTTTTTTTAAGCACAATATAGCACAAGGAGAATTCACTCACTGTCCTTCCAGGTCCCTGGAAACAAGGACTTGCACAGTGAAAGAAACTGACACTCTCCCTACCTACAGTTTTCTGTCCCTAGAAAAAATGTTTTTTTTAAGCACAATATAGCACAAGGAGAATTCACTCACTGTCCTTCCAGGTCCCTAGAAACAAGGACTTGCACAGTGAAAGAAACTGACACTCTCCCTACCTACAGTTTTCTGTCCCTAGAAAAAATGTTTTTTTTAAGCACAATATAGCACGAGGAGAATTCACTCACTGTCCTTCCAGGTCCCTGGAAACAAGGACTTGCACAGTGAAAGAAACTGACACTCTCCCTACCTACAGTTTTCTGTCCCTAGAAAAAATGTTTTTTTTTTAAGCACAATATAGCACAAGGAGAATTCACTCACTGTCCTTCCAGGTCCCTGGAAACAAGGACTTGCACAGTGAAAGAAACTGACACTCCCTACCTACAGTTTTCTGTCCCTAGAAAAAATGTTTTTTTTAAGCACACTATAGCACAAGCACAAAACACACTGACACTCTCCCTACCTATCCTTCTCTTTCCCTAAACTAAAGGAATCCAGGTTAAGCAAGAAAGAAATAAAATGTCACTGTCCCTGCCTATGCTGCTCTATCCCTGCTCCGGAACACACTACACTAGGCCGCCGTGCTGGCGGCCTTTTATAGTGTGGGGCGTGTACTAAACACCCTCAGCAATAATTGGCCACAGGCATCCTGCCTGTGGTCAATCATTGCTCTCCTCGCTGCCGGCGCTGTGATTGGCCAAGCATGCGGGGTCACAGTGCATGCTTGGCCAATCACAGCGCCTGGATGACACTGCGATGGCGTAGTGCATTGTGGGCCGTTCGCGTCACTCGAATTTGGCGCGAACGGCCCAAATCGTTCGATCTTCGTCGAACGATCGAACAGCCGATGTTCGAGTCGAACGTATGTTCGACTCGAACACGAAGCTCATCCCTAAAGCCAGGCCTTCTCATCAGTGTCTGACCTCAAAAATGCGCTGGGAGCATGAAATTGTCCAAAATGTCTTGGCATGCTGATGCCTTAAGAGTTCCCTTCACTGGAACTAAGGGGCCAAGCCCAACCCCTGAAAAATGATTAGGACCAGTGCACAAAGGTGTGTATTTCTGAGGTCAGGCACTGATCTTGGACGAGAAGGCCTGGCTCGCAGTCTCCTCTCTAATTTATCCCAAAGGTGTTCTATCGGGTTGAGGTCAGGACTCTGTGCAGGCCAGCCAAGTTCCCTCACCCCAAACTCGCTCATCCATGTCTTTATGGACCTTTCTTTGTGCACTGGTCCAAATCATTTGGTGGAGGGAGGATTGTGGTGTGGGATGAATTAGAGCGGAGGCCGCGAGCCAGGCCTTCTCGTCCAACATCAGTGCCTGACCTCACAAATGCGATTCTGGAAGAATGGTCAAACATTCCCATAGACACCCTCCTAAAGCCTCGTACAAACGGACGGTTTTCTTGTAAAAAAAACGACAAGAAAACTGCTGGGAGAGCTTTCTTGCCGAGAAAACCGGCCGTGTGTACGAGGCTTTCAGGTTTCTCCTCAAGAAAACTGGCCAGAATCTCGACGAGAAAAATAGAAAAATAGAGAACCTGCTCTCTATTTTGTCGTTGAGATTCTCGGCGGCCTGTTTCCCGACGAGAAACCCGAGAGTGTGTACGCTTACCTGTCGCCGTGGAAACCCGCGCATGCTCAAAATGACTTAGACGCATGCGCGGTAGCTTCCTAGGCATAGGTAGGGTGTAGCAAGATGGCGGCTGCGGCATCGAATGTGACGAACGCACGCTCGTCGTAGTCGATGACGTCACCGCGTTTGTTCCATTCAAAAGAACGGCGGTTCTTTATAATGGAGCGTGTGTACAATCGGCCGGGACAAGATTCTTGTCAAAAATCTCGTCAGGAAAAACGACGGGTTTTTTCCTGACGAGATTCTCGGCCGTGTGTACGAGGCTTGAACCTTGTGGACAGCCTTCCCAGAAGAGTTGAAGCTCTTATAGCTGCAAAGGGTGGGCCAACTCAATATCGGACCCTACGGCCTAATGCCGCGTACACACGGCCGTTATTCATGTCATGGAAAAAAACAACGTTTTTCTCTACGTGATTTTTCGTGTTTCTTCTCAAGCCTGCCTTGCCTACACACGATCGTGAAAAAAAATGCTTGAGAAAAGCGCGGTGACGTACAACACGTACGACGGCACTATAAAGGGGAAGTTCCACTCGGATGGCGCCACCCTTTGGGACGCTTTTGCTGATCCTCGTGTTAGTAAAAGTTTGTCGAGTGACGATTCGCGCTTTTCAGCCTCGTGCTTTTCAGTCTGTTACAGCGTGACAAATGTGATATCTCCATTATGAACGCTAGTTTTACCAGAACGAGCGCTCCCGTCTCATAACTTGATTCTGAGCATGCACGTTTTTTTTCCCCTCGGAAAAGCATACACACGCCCGTTTTTCGCGACGAGAAAAAGAACGGCGTGAAAAACGATGAGAAAAAATAGAGCAGGTTCTAATTTTTTTGAGGCCATTTTTCACGTCGTTAAAAATGCTCTGGAGCCCACACACGATCGTTTTTAATGACAAAAATTAAAAAATGGCATTTTTCTCGCCATGAAAAACGGTCGTGTGAACGCGGCATAAGACTGGGAGGCCATTAAAGTTCATGTGCGTGTAAAGGCAGGAAAAGGTAACGTGTTACATATGAGGATCATTTAATAGTTCACAGCTCATTTACTACCATTTAGGAGCCGAGGACTGTACAGAAGAGCTCAGGGAAGGAAGGGGAAGTGAATAAGCAGCACAAAGACCCAATCATTTCTTGTGATGGGTGGAGAGAGCAGAGAGTCAGAGAGAAGAGCTCATCTCTGTGCTAGACATGTGCACTGCCGAAAAATGTGTTCGTTTTCGTTTCATTTTCTTTTTTCTTTTTTTTGGGGGGCGGGTCATTTGTTCTGATCAAAATTCTAAAAAATTAGCAAATTCGAAAATTCGTAAATTTGAAAATTCGTATAAATTCGAACATTCGTAAATTCATAAATGCGTAAATTTGGAAAATTCTGAAATTTGAAAATTCGTAAATTCATAAATTCGAAAAATTCATAAATTCGAAAATAAGAAAGAAAATCAGAAAATCCGAAAGAACGAAAATCCGAAAACTTGAAATAATAACAAACTAATAATAACTAAACTATAAAATTTATAGGTATTGGAATTTCCTTTCAAATTTGGCTGTTAGTGAACGTAATGAATACGAATTTATCCCAAGTTTTGAATTATCTGAAATAACGAATGTCACATCTAAACGAATGGAGCGGAATAAATTAATAATAATAATAATAATAATAATAAAGCATTTTTATTATTATTATTGTTATTTATTATTATTAATTTGTTACGTTCCATTCGTTTAGATGCGGCATTCCTTATTTTGGATATTTTCATAACTTCGGATAAATTCGTATTCGCTACGTTCTCTAACAGACAAATTTGAAAGGAAATTCCAATACCTATAATTTAATAGTCAGTAATAGTTACGTTATTATTAGTTACCGTATATACTCGAGTATAAGCCGAGGTACATAATATTACCCCAATAAACTGGGAAAACTTATTGACTCGAGTATAAGCCTAGGGGGGGAGGGGGGGGGAATGTGCCTATTGCCACCTCACTGTGCCAATTGCCCAACCTTACTGTGCCTATTGCCACCTCACTGTGCCACCTTACTGTGCCCATTGCCACCTTACCGTGCCCATTGCCACCTCACTGTGCCACCTTACTGTGCCCATTGCCACCTCACTGTGCCCATTGCCACCTTACTGTGCCCATCCTCACTGTGCCCATTGCCACCTTACTGTGCCCATCCTCACTGTGTCCATTGCAGCCTCCCTGTGCCCAAGTGTACCTGAAAATCTTCTTATACTGCGGGCGGCGTCCATTGTTTAAATATCGCACCTTTCTCCTGGTCTTGTTCCGTGATAGGCGTTTCCAGCAAACACTGTGTTGAGTGTTCCGCCTATCATGGAGATCCTCTCATTCTCGGACTCCGTTTCCCAGCAGGCACTGCGTTCAGTGCTCCACCAATCACGGACGTCTTTTCTTCCTCGGACAAGAGAACGTCCATGATAGGCGGAACACTGAACACAGTGTTTGCTGGAAACGCCTATCACGGAACAAGACCAGGAGAAAGCCGCAATATTTAAACAATGGACGCCGGCCGCAGTATAGGAAGATTTTCAGGTACTGACTCGAGTATAAGCCGAGGGGTGTATTTTCAGCCCTAAAAAAAGGTCTGAAAAACTCGGCTTATACTCGAGTATATACGGCAGTTATTATTTCAGATTTTCGAATTTTCAGGTTTTCGAATTTCCTTTCTTATTTTTGGATTTTCGAATTTTCGGATCTTTGGATTTTAGAATTTCCGAATTTTCGATTATTCGAATTTACGAATCTGAGCATATTCTAAATGAACGAATTTACAAATTTCCGAATTTCCGATTATTCGAATTGACGAATTTTACAATTTTAAAACTTCCGAATATTCAGAAAATTTGTTAAACGGGTGTTTGCCTAATTTCGTAAAAAAATAATAATAATTCGGAACTAAACTAATTGCACATGTCTACTCTGTGTTGCTTCTCTTTCCCTGTCCAATCACAGGCTGGTGAAGCGTTTATAAAGGAGATGGATGAATAAACGACATTGAACCTGTAAGACCGATGACATCTAGTGGTGGAAAATTAGTACTGCAGGGGGGCAGCTCCAGATTGTAGGTGTGTTTTGCAGTATAAACTGTTTGTTTTTGTTTTTTTTAATCTTTTAAAGGGTATTTTGTAAAACAGATTAGAGCTCTGCTTTGATTAGTTTACCTTAAAATAGTTTCTTTCCTGTTAAATTACCTTTAATTATCTGGATCTGCAGGGAAATGGGGAACGCTGCAAATGAAAAATAAAGGGACAGCAATGCTAAGTGGCGACATTTGCCAGCATAGTCGGCTGATAAATAGCGAGTTGTGCGAATATTAACTTCTGCGTCCTCCACGCTGCGTCTGGTCCGTTCATCACGGCAAAGCTGGCGGTGTTATTACAGGCGGCAATCTGGATTTCATTCTTCATTTGCAGCTGTGTGTGATATGTAAACTGGGTATTAATCAGCTGTGATGGCGATCATTAGTCAGGGGAAGGTTATCGCTCTCTCTGCCGGATCGGTGTGATGTTTCCATGTTACGGGAACTCTGAGAACTCACTGATAATAATAATAATAAAGGAGCTGAGCCATACCTGGACTCTGATATTCCAAATCTTTTGGGACTTCTAAGCTCATTATAGCAAACATGATCTAATTATTTACTGTGGCCCACCTACCCATACTGCTTTGATGGAACACAAATTATTATTATTATTTTTTTTTCTTTGCTGTGTCTCCCTTGGAATATTTTCCTTCACTTCCTGTCCCAGAGACACAACAGGAAGTGAGGGGAAATAACAGTGAGATAGTGAGAGGAATCCCCTCTATGAGGTTAAGAGTACCTAGTAGAAAGTCTTCTAGTTTGGAGGCAGGGGCATAGATAAGGAGGGGGATAGGGGGTCCAAAACCCTTCCAGAGCACTGGTGGTGCTGTAGTTAGCTCTGATAGTCGCTGCACTGACCAAAAACCCTACAGCTGCCACTCCCGATACCTGTCAGGTAGGGAGGAATGAGCTAGATGCAAACAGATCGGCTGACTCTGGGGAGGCGTTATCAAACTGCAGCCTGAGGGGGTCAGATCAGGCCCTTTGCTTGCCTTTATCCAGCCCTTGGGGCATTATTTCATCCACTGATACCTAAAATGGGGCATAATTCTCCCCACTGACACCAATGAAGGGACAGAATTCCTCCCAATGACACCAACAATGACACCCAATAACACCAATGATGGGGCCCAATTTCTCCCAATGACACCAATGATGGGGCCCAATTTCTCCCAATGACACCAACGATGGGGTACAATTTCTCCCAATGACACCAACGATGGGGCACAATTTCTCTCAATGACACCAACAATGGAGCCCAATGACACCAATGATGGGGCACAGTTTCTTCTAATGACACCAATGATGGGGCAAAGTTTTCTCCCAATGACACCAACAATAGCGCCCAATGACACCAATGAAGGGACACAATTCCTCCCAATGACACCAACAATGACACCCAGTAACACCAATGATGGGGCCCAATGACACTAATGATGGAGCACAATTCCTCCCAATGACACCAACAATGACACCCAGTAACACCAATGATGGGGCCCAATGACACTAATGATGGAGCACAATTTCTCCCAATGACACCAACGATGGGGTACAATTTCTCCCAATGACACCAACGATGGGGTACAATTTCTCTCAATGACACCAACGATGGAGCCCAATGACACCAATGATGGGGCACATTTTCTCCTAATGACACCAATGATGGGGCAAAGTTTTCTCCCAATGACACCAACAATAGCACCCAATGACACCAATGATGGGGCACAACTTCTCCCAATGACACCAATAATGGGGCGCAATTTTTCCCAAGTAACCAACGATGGGGCACGATTTCTCATAATGACACCAATGATGGAGTAAAGTTTTCTCCCAATGACACCAACAAAAGCGCACTGAGACACCAACAATGGGGCACAATTATTCCCACTATAACAAATGATTGGGCACACCCCAACAATGGGGCCCAATGACACCAATGATAGGGCACAATTTCTCCAACAATGGGGCCCAATGACACCAACAATGGGGCACCATTTCTCCCAATAACACCAACAATAGGGCACAATTTTTCCAAAGGACACCAACAATGGTACTCAATGACACCAATGATGGGGCCCAATTTCTCCCAATGACACCAATGATGGGGCACAATTTCTCCCAACGACACCAGTGATGGTGTAAAGTTTTCTCCCAATGACACCAACAATAGCGCCCAATGACACCAACGATGGGACACAATTATTCCCACTGTAACAAATGATGGGGCACACATTCTCCCAATAACACCAATGGGGCCCAATGACACCAATGATAGGGCAAAATTTCTCCAACAATGGGGCCCAATGACACCAACAATGGGGCACCATTTCTCCCAATTACACCAACAATAGGGCAATTTTTTTCCAAAAGACACCAACAACGGTACTCAATGACACCAACAATGGGGCACAATTCCTCTCAATGACACAACAATGATACCCAATGACACCAAAAATGGGGCACAATTTCTCCCAATGACAGAAACAATGGGGCTCAATGACACCAACGATGGAGCCCAATTCCTGCCAGTGACACCAACGATGGGGCATTATTTTTTACCACTGATGTCAGGACCCATTTTACTCCCAACGGCCACAATCTGCCCCCCCTAAAGCCTGAAGGACAGTAAACTGGCCCTTTGTTTAGAAAGTTTGGAGACCCCTGGTCCAGACAATAGGGCGTTCTCAAGCAGGCTTTGAAATCCAATCAATGAAAGGGGTGGGCTAGGGGCCGTCAGGCCAGGAAGGAAAGTGCTAGATGATGCTGGATGTCCTCCAGCCAGGAAATGAGGCGGGGCTTTATCTGACTGGCTAATGCACATGGTGAGAAGCTCACAGTGTGCGGTGAAATCAGAGAAACCCATTTCGGTCCAGGAGAGGAACCGGTACAACTGTGCAAGACTGAAGGGAAGGCCGGAGTTCTGCTTTAAAGGCGTCAAAGGATCGGCTGCGTCCGGCGTTTGAATGGCATCAGCTTTATCCCCCCGCTGACAGCTGCCTGCGCCAAAACGGCCGTATTGCAAACCAGGCAGCGATGGACAAGGGGGTCAATCAACATTTGCATAAAGCAATTAAAGCGTGAGAATGGCTATCCCAGCACAGATCTTGGGTTCGCTGACCTGATTGGATATCGATTGCCAATCAGAGGCCCCTATTAGGTGACAGTCTCGTTAGCGGTGACGGCTGCAGGACAGCGGGTGTTCGGGGAGCGCGGCTCCCGTCTTTGTTACGTCACTTGTGAAATTGCAATCTTTTTTTTTTTTTTATTTCATTTTTCTTGTTTCACTCCTGTGGATGAATGTCTATAAATCGGTGATTTAGGGGGGCGGGGGGAGGGTGATGTAATAGATAATGGACTGAGCGCTGACCGCCGATCATTCCATCACGGCTCTGCAATTAGCTTAATGCATGCTGAGCATGGAGAAGACATTCTTACCGTCAGGAAATGCTGAGCATACAGAAATAGTTCTCTGTGATACTGCCAGCATTCCGGTGATCACCTATCCATGGCTCGGGAGCCCCATGTCTCACTAAGATCCCTCGTTGCTTGTGGCTTTTTTTTTTTTTTTTGCATATATATGCGAATGATGTCATCAGCTGATGTCATACGTATCTGTGGTCAGCGGGGACCTGAAATGTGGTTATGGCCGGGACTAAGGATGACCTTTCCCACTAAATCATCATTACCTGCAGTGCCGGGACAAGGTCATCTAGAGCCCAGGATCAACATGCCAGATTACCCCCCCCCCCCCCAAAATGTATTAGCCTTATGTGTCAGTGAAACCCCCCCCCCCCAGAAAAAAAAAATTGAGCAATAACCTTAATGCTTACCCCTGTAAGCATAAATACTCCCTCCTCCCAGCACAAATCTTCGCTCCCCCCCCTCCAAAAAAAGAAGAGTCCGCCTCCCAGCACAAATCTTCTGTCCCCACCAAGCACAAATCCCCCACCCCCCACTCCAAATCCCTCCCTTCCAGCACAAATTCCACTCCCCAATCTCCTATCCTAGAACAACCCCCCCCAAAAAAATGTTTCCCCTCCTAGCACAAGTCTTCGCTCCCCCCCCCCCCTTCCAAAAAAAGAAGAGTCCACCTCCTAGCACAAATTTTCTGTCCCCACCAAGCACAAATCCCCCACCCCCCACTCCAAATCCCTCCCTTCCAGCACAAATTCCCCTCCCCAATCTCCTATCCTAGAACAACCCCCCCCCAAAAAAATGTTTCCCCTCCTAGCACAAGTCTTCGCTCCCCCCCCCCCCTTCCAAAAAAAGAAGAGTCCACCTCCTAGCACAAATTTTCTATCCCCACCAAGCACAAATCCCCCACCCCCCACTCCAAATCCCTCCCTTCCAGCACAAATTCCCCTCCCCAATCTCCTATCCTAGAACAACCCCCCCCCAAAAAAATGTTTCCCCTCCTAGCACAAGTCTTCGCTCCCCCCCCCCTTCCAAAAAAAGAAGAGTCCACTTCCTAGCACAAATTTTCTGTCCCCACCAAGCACAAATCCCCCAACCCCCACTCCAAATCCCTCCCTTCCAGCACAAATTCCCCTCCCCAATCTCCTATCCAAAACAACACCCCCCCAAAAAAATGTTTCCCCTCCTAGCACAAATCTTTGCCCCCCCCCTCCCCCCCAAAAAAACAAAGAGTCATCCTTCTAGCACAAATACTCTATTCCTCAAATATCCCCACCAAGCACAAATTCTCCCCACACTCCAAATCCCTCCCTTCCAGCACAAATTCCCCTTCCAATACCCTATCCTATAACAACCCCCCCCAGTGGCGGTGCGTCCATAGTGGGCGCAGGAGCGCCGCCCCCTCTCTCTCCTGCGCCGTCACTCACAACAACAATACATAGGTTCATGCATTGCAGGAACCTATGTATTGTCGCCGCCGCTGCCGCCCACTGTTCAAATGGCCGGCCCCCCTGTTGAGCGCCGGCCATCTGAATAACAGCGGCTGGTTGGTTTTTGGAAGTGCCTATCAGAGCCAGCGGGTTACCGGGAACCTGATTGGCTAAAGCGACTACGAGGACGGAAGAAGGACGGCGCTGACCCGAGCGCTGACCCGAGGAAGGTAAGTGCAGGGCTGGGGGGAAACTGGCTGAATTTGGGGACAAATTGGCTGCATTTGGGGGGAAACTGGTGGCGTTTGGGCACAGTGGCTGCATTTAATGGGCACAGTGGCAATTGATGATTTTTTTTTCAGTTTGTTTGCGCCCCCCCAAAAATTTTGAGCACCAGCTGCCACTGCCCCCCCCCCCAAAACTGAATCCCCTCCTAGCACAAATCTTTGCCTCCCCCCCCCCAAAAAAAAGGTTCATCCTCCTAGCACAAATCCTCTATTCCTCAAACATCCCCACCAAGCACAAATTTCCCCCCCCCCCCAAAGAGTGTTACCCCTCCTAGCACACAAATCCCCCCCCCAAATCACCACTCATAGCACACCTCTCCTCCTAGAGCAATTACCCCCTGCCACCCCCCAAATTCCCCTTCTCAACACGAGTTTCCTCCCCCCCAAAAAACTAAATCAAGCACTAATCTTCATGCTCACCCCCAAGCAAAAATTCCACCTCCTCCCAGTAAAAATCTGCCCCCTGCTTAAATTCCCCCCTCTCAGCACAAATCCTCCCCCCACTCCAAATTCCTCCCTTCCAGCATGAATTCCCCTCCCTTAATCCTCCCTTCCAGCACAAATTCCCCTCCCCAATCCCCTATCCTAGAACAACCCCCCCCCAAACAAAATGTTTCCCCTCCTAGCACAAATCTTTGCCCCTCCACCCAAAAAAAAGGGTCATCCGTCTAGCACAAATCCTCTATTCCTCAAACATCCCCACCAAGCACAAATCCCCCCCCCCAAAAAAATGTTACCCCTCCTAGCACACATCTCCCTCCCCCCCAAAAAAAAAGAGTCATCCTTCTAGCACAAATCCTCTATTCCTCACTTTAAATCCCTCCCTTCCAGCACAAATTCCCCTCCCCAATCCCCTATGCAAGCACAAATCCCCCCCCCCCCCCCACACACACACAAATTGCCTCTCCTAGCACAATCCGGCCCGCCCCTAAAAAATATATTTCTCCTCTACCATATTACTTTTACAGCAAAAACCCCCAAATCCCCCCTCCCTCCTTGCACATATCCTCTTCCCGCATCCCCACTCCCAACACAAATCCCCCCCCCCCAAATCACCACTCATAGCACACCTCTCCTCCTAGAGCAATTACCCCCTGCCACCCCCCCAAGTTCCCCTTCTCAACACAAGTTTCCTCCCCCCAAAAAAACTAAATCGAGCACTAATCTTCATGCTCACCCCCAAGCCAAAATTCCACCTCCTCCCAGTACAAATCTGCCCTCTGCACAAATCCCCCCCCCACACTCCAAATTCCTCCCTTCCAGCATGAATTCCCCTCCCTTAATCCCCCATTCTAGCACAACCCCCCCCCCCCCCCCACACACACACACACAAATTTCCTCCTAACACAAATCCCCCCAGCCTTCCAAAAATATTTCCCCTCTACCACATTACTTTTACAGCAAAACCCCCCAAACCCCCCCCCCTCCGAGCAAAAATCCTCTGTGATGACATCACAACGTTGTATGTAATAAAAGCAGAAAGGTCCTCAGCATGTAGATGAGTCGGGTGCACAAAAATCGCACATCTCTTTTCATTCTTAATAACACCCCCAATGCACCTTCCTAACCTGCGTGTGAAATCACGTGCTAAAACGCAAGGCGCGATTTAAAAAAAAAAAATGGTCATGCACTTTTTTTGTGCGAATTATCATGTTTCCCTGGGCTCTAGATGTCCTTGTCCTGGAACTGAGAGTACCTGTGCCCTACGCACCCCCTAAAAGATAATGGCCCCCCTCCCCAGCCATCACAATAGTAGACCAATCAGAAGGTGGTGGAGAAGTCATCAGTTTCTCGGGAGTTCATTTATTTTTACAAATTTAGTTGCATCCAAATCAGCCATTGAGGGCCCATCCAAACCATTGGCGTAAAGTGCGGCAACACATTGGTGCAATTTGGAAACTTTCATTTTAAATGGCATTCCGATGCACCTCGCCACCGGACATGCACTGCAGCTGCCAGAAATGGCGCATTTGGAATGGGCTGCCCTAAGGCAGAGCACCTTGACACGTGGCCTATCACACGTCAACGCGCATCCGTAATGAGCCCTAAAATGAACGCATCTGAAATAAGAGACTTATATACACTATATTGTCAAAAGTATTGGGACACCTGCCTTTACATGCACATGAACTTTAAAGACATCCCAGTCTTAGTCCGTAGGGTTCAATATTGAGTCGGCCCACCCTTTGCAGCTATAACAGCTTCAACTCTTCTGGGAAGGCCGTCCACAAGGTTTAGGAGTGTGTCTATGGGAATGTTTGATCATTCTTCCAGAAGAGCATTTGTGAGGTCAGACACTGATGTTGGATGAGAAGGCCTGGCTCGCAGTCTCTGCTCTAATTCATCCCAAAGGGGTTTATCGGGTTGAGGTCAGGACAGTCATGTTACTCCACCCCAAAGTTGATCATCCATGTTTTTATGGTCCTTGCTTTGGGTGCTGGTGGGCAGTCATGTAGGAACAGGAAGGGGTCATCCCCAAACTGTTCCCACAAAGTTGGGAGCATGAAATTGTCCAAAATTTCTTGGTATGCTGACGCCTTAAGAGTTCCCTTCACTGGAACTAAGGGGCCAAGCCCAACCCCTGAAAAACAACCCTCACACCATAATCCCCCCCCCTCCAAATGATTTGGACCAGTGCACAAAGCAAGGTCCAAAAAAGACATGGATGATCGAGTTTGGGGTGGAGGAACTTCTTGACTGGCCTGCACAGAGTCCTGACCTCAACCCGATAGAACATCTTTTTAGAAGGATTAGAGCAGAGACTGCAAGCCAGGCCTTCTCGTCCAACATCAGTGCCCGACCTCACAAATGCTCAAACATTCCCATAGACACACTCCTAAACCTTGTGGACGGCCTTCCCAGAAGAGTTGAAGCTGTTATAGCTGTAAAGGGGCGGGGCCAACTCAATATTGAACCCTACGGACTAAGACTGGGATGTCATTAAAGTTCATGTGTGTGTAAAGGTAGGTGTCCCAATACTTATGACAATATAGAGTATATACTGTGTATATATATATATATATATATATACACACACAGTAGCCCACATTACCCAATCACAAATCAGCTTTTATTGGCTGGGTCTTCCAAAACCTATAATGTACACAGAACGGGCGTGTGCGTCCTCCCGTCGGCGGCCCCAGATAACCTTGCGGCGCTCACCCCCGACTTGTCCTTCTGAGCTAATAAAGCCAACGTGAGCGGCACACAGGCAGTTGTTAGTGCAATATTTGTTCATGTGCTCTCCGCTAAACTTCCTGCAGTCACCCCCAGGGGGCAGGCGGCCAGGTTTTAATTACCAATTAAACCAGAATTTGTAGCGGAGGGAAATTTCTGTGCCACTCTTCTTTTTTTTGTTGCAGAGCTTAAACTGCAGGACATATTAAATATTTTAATCTCACCGTAAACAACGGACGGTGCGCCTCCTTACTGTAAAGGAGATCCAACAAAGGACTGCATTCCTCTGAGATGTCATCTAACTTTATATTTTATAGATATAGATAGATATATAAAATCTATCTATCTATCTATCTATCTATCTATCTATCTATCTATCTTATATATTGATTATCTATCTATTTTATATATTGATTATCTATCTATCCATCTATCTCAGTGTTTCTCAACTCCAGTCCTCAAGGCGCCCCAACAGGTCATGTTTTCAGGATTTCCCTCAGATGAAACGGCTGTGGTAATTACTAAGGCAGGGAAACTGATCAAATCACCTGTGCAAAATAATGGACAACCTGAAAACATGACCTGTTGGGACGCCTTGAGGACTGGAGTTGAGAAACACTGCGTCTACCTTATATATGGATTATCTGTCTGTCTATCTATCTATCTATCTATCTCTCTCTCTCTCTCTCTCTCTATCTATCTATCTATCTATCTATCTCTCTCTCTCTCTCTCTATCTATCTATCTATCTATCTATCTATCTATCTCTATCTATCTGTCTATCTATCTATCTATCTATCTATCTATCTATCTATCTATCTATCTATCTCTATCTATCTTTCTATCTATCTATCTATCTCTCTCTCTCTCTCTATCTATCTATCTATCTATCTCTATCTATCTGTCTATCTATCTATCTATCTATCTATCTATCTATCTATCTCTATCTATCTTTCTATCTATCTATCTATCTCTCTCTCTCTATCTATCTATCTCTCTATCTATCTCTATCTATCTGTCTATCTATCTATCTATCTATCTATCTATTCTATCTATCTATCTATCTATCTATCTATCTATCTATCTATCTATTCTATCTATCTATCTATCTATCTATCTATCTATCTATCTATCTATCTATCTATCTATCTATCTATCTTATATATGGATTATCTATCTATCTATCTATCTATCTATCTATCTATCTATCTATCTATCTCTATCTATCTTTCTATCTATCTATCTATCTATCTATCTATCTATCTATCTATCTATCTATCTTATATATGGATTATCTATCTATCTATCTATCTATCTATCTATCTATCTATCTCTATCTATCTTTCTATCTATCTATCTATCTATCTATCTATCTATCTATCTATCTATCTATCTATCTCTATCTATCTATCTATCTATCTCTATCTATCTTTCTATCTATCTATCTATCTATCTATCTATCTATCTATTCTATCTACAGGATCTATCTATCTATCTATCTATCTATCTATCTATCTATCTATCTATTCTATCTACAGGATCTATCTATCTATCTATCTATCTATCTATCTATCTATCTATTCTATCTACAGGATCTATCTATCTATCTATCTATCTATCTATCTATCTATCTATCTATCTATCTATCTATTCTATCTACAGGATCTATCTATCTATCTATCTATCTATCTATCTATTCTATCTACAGGATCTATCTATCTATCTATCTATCTATCTATCTATCTATCTATCTATCTATCTATCTTTCTATCTATCTATCTATCTATCTATCTATCTTATATATGGATTATCTATCTATCTATCTATTCTATCTACAGGATCTATCTATCTATCTCTATCTATCTATCTATCTATCTATTCTATCTACAGGATCTATCTATCTATCTATCTATCTATCTATCTATCTATCTATCTATCTATCTATCTATCTATCTATCTAATATATGGATTATCTGTCTATCTATCTATCCATCTTTCTACCTATCTATCTTTCTATCTAATATCTCTCTCTCTCTCTCTCTCTATCTATCTATAGATATATAAAATGCTTATAATATCTGTGTGACTATTAATAGTTAAAACTGAATGTTAACCAAGGCAGAGCTGAACCATATTTATGTAAACTGTCAAAATATTGCTAATTCTGTTCAGCTGGTCGTGTGAATCACTCCTCCCTGCCACACTGTACAGCCTGGATTAGTGATGTACAAAATTGAAGGTTCCGTTGACATTTATGCAGTATTTTACTATGCATGCATTGCAGAGATATTCATTTTGGATGGTACCCCCCCCCCCTCCCCCACAACAAATTTTTAAGGTTCGTTCACACCATAGCATACATATTACTGTAACACACATGCGCTGCACTGCAATGCATTTTTAATACGTGTTGCAGTGTGTTTCCTAATTTATTTATTTTTTAAATGTATTTAAATTTGATTCTATTATCTATTTTTTTTTTTTATATAGACCTAGAACTGCAGCAAGGGGTTAAACTATCCTGTGCTGGCAGCACATTAGAGAGTCAGACCGCTGCTCTCACACAAGAGCAGCATCTCCAGCAGTGAGACATGCCCTCCTGACATTGCTCTAGTTGGAGACGCATGGGATCACACCGAAGCACCAGGAGCAGAGACCTGAACCTTCTCTTTTCTTTTTTTACATACCTAGTGCTGCAGCAAGGGGTTAAAAAATCCTTTGCTGGCAGCACACTGGAGGGTCAGACCACTGTTTCCACACAAAAGCAGCATCTCCAACGGTGCAACATGCCCTTTTGCACACTGCTCCAACTGGGAATGCATGGGGTCATACTGAAGCACTAGAGTCCTGAACCGTCTCTTTTATTTTTATTTTTTTACATAGTTACATAGTAGGTGAGGTTAAAAAAAGACACAAGTCCATCAAGTCCAACTTATGTGTGTGATTATATGTCAGTATTACATTGTATATCCCTGTATATTGGGGTCGTTCAGGTGCTTATCTAATAGTTTCTTGAAACTATCGATGCCCCCCGCTGAGACCACCGCCTGTGGAAGGGAATTCCACATCCTTGCTGCTCTTACAGTAAAGAACCCTCTACGTAGTTTAAGGTTAACCCTCTTTTCTTCAAATTTTAATGAGTGACCACGTGTCTTGTTAAACTCGCTTCCGTGAAAAAGTTTTATCCCTATTGTGGGGTCACCAGTACGGTATTTGTACATTGAAATCATATCCCCTCTCAAGCGTCTCTTCTCCAGAGAGAATAAGTTCAGTGTGCGTAACCTTTCCTCATAACTAATGTCCTCCAGTCCCTTTATTAGCTTTGTTGCCCTTCTTTGTCCTCGTCCATTTCCAGTACATCCTTCCTGAGGACTGGTGCCCAGAACTGGACAGCATACTCCAGGTGCGGCCGGACCAGAGTCTTGTAGAGCGAGAGAATTATAATTTTATCCCTGGAGTTGATCCCCTTTTTAATGCCTGCCAACATTCTGCTGGCTTTGTTAACAGCAGCTTGGCATTGCATGGCATTGCTGAGCCTATCATCTACTAGGACCGCCAGGTCCTTTTCCATCCTAGATTCCCCCAGAGGTCCTCCCCCCAGTGTATAGATTGCATTCATATTTTTGCCACCGAAATGCATTATTTTACATTTTTCTACATTAAACCTCATTTGCCATGTAGTTGCCCAACCCATTAATCTGTTCAGATCTTTTTGCACATCCAACGGAGAAGTTATTGCCCTGCTTAGCTTAGTATCGTCCGCAAATACAGAGATTGCACTGTTTACCCCATCCTCCAGGTCGATTATGAACAAATTAAATAGGATTGGTCCCAAAACAGAACCCTGGGGGACCCCACTACCCACCCCTGACCATTCCGAATACTCCCCATTTACATACCTAATGTCCTCCGGCACACTGCACCAATTGGGAATGTAGGGGTCGTACCAAAGCACTAGAGTCCCAATCTGTTTCTTTTTTTTTTCTACATACCTAGTGCTGCAGCAAGGATTAAAGTACACTGTGCTGGCAGCACATTGGAGAGTCAGACCACTTCTCTCACACAGAAACAGGATCTCCAGCAGTTCAACATACCTTTTTTTTTTAAACTGCTTCAATTGGGAATGAAGGGGGTCATATCGAAGCACTAAAAACCTGAGCTGTTTATTTTCTTTTCTTTTTTTACATACCTAGTGCTGCAGCAAGGGTTACATATCCTGAGCTGGCAGCACCTCAGAGAGTCAGTCCGCTGTTCTCACACAAACGCAGCATCTCCAACAGTGTGACATGCTTTTTTGCACACTACTTCAACTGGGAATGCACCGCATGGGGTCATACTGAGTCCCAAACCTTCTCTTTTCTTAGTTTTTTTACATCCCTAGTGTAAAAAAATCCTGCACTGGCAGCACATTGGAGAGTCAGACTGCTGCTGCCACACAGAAGCAGCATGTCCAGCAGTTCAACATGCCTTCTAGCACACTGCTTCAATGGGGAATGCAGAGGTCATACCAAAGCACTAGAGAACCAATCGATTTCTTCTTTTTTTCTACATACCTAATGCTGCAGCAAAGGCAAAAATACCCTGTGTTGGCAGCACATTGGAGAGTCAGACCACTTTTCTCACATAGAAACAGCATCTCCAACGGTTCGACATGCCTTCTTTCACACTTATCCAACTGTGAATGAAGGGGGTCATACCGAAGCACTAGAGATCGGAGCTGTTTCTTTTATTTATTTATTTATTTATTTTTACATACCTAGTGCTGCAGCAAGAGTTACATATCCTGTGCTGTCAGCACCTTGGAGAGTTGAACTGCTGCTCTCACACAGCGGTCCAACATGCCCTATTGCACACTGCTCCAAATGGGAATGAAGGGGGTCATACTGAAGCACTAGAAACCCAATCTGTTTCTTTTTCTTTTTTTTTCTACATACCTAGTTCTGCAACAAGGGTTAAAATAATCTGTGCTGGCAGCACATTGGAGAGTCAGACCACTTCTCTCACATAGAAACAGCATCTCCAGTGGTTTAACATGCCTTCGTTCACACTGATACAATTGGGAATAAAGGAGGGTCATACTCAAACACTAGAGACCAAGCTGTTTCTTTTTTTTCTCTACATACCTAGTGCTGCAGCAAGGGTTACATATCCTGTGTTGGCAGCACATTGGAGAGTCGGACCGCTGCTCTCACGCAGAAAAAGTATCTCCATCGGATCGGCATGCCTTCTTTCACACTGATCCAATTGGGAATGAAGGGGGTCATACTGAAACATTAGAAACCCAATCTGTTTCTTTTTCTTTTTTTTATACATACCTAGTGCTGCAACAAGGGTTAAAATAATCTGTGCTGGCAGCACATTGGAGAGTCAGACCACTTCTCTCACATAGAAACAGCATTTCCAGTGGTTTAACATGCCTTCGTTCACACTGATACAATTGGGAATAAAGGAGGGTCATACTTAAACAATAGAGACCAAGCTGTTTCTTTTCTATCTTTTCTACATACCTAGTGCTGCAGCAAGGGTTACATATCCTGTGTTGGCAGCACATTGGAGAGTCGGACCGCTGCTCTCACACAGAAAAAGCATCTCCATCGGATCGGCATGCCTTCTTTCACACTGATCCAATTGGGAATGAAGGGGGTCATACTGAAACACTAGAGACCCAAGCTGTTTCTTTTTTGTTTGTTTTTTTCACATAAAAGGGGTTAAGATATCCTGTGCTGGAAGCACCTTGGAGAGTCGGACTGCTGCTCCCACATAGAAACACCAACTCCAGCAGTCCAACATGTTCTCTTGCACACTGCTCCAGGGGGTCTTACTGATGCACTAGAGATTCAAGCTTCTGCACTTAGTGTGGGAGCCACGGTCCGACTCTCTGATGTGCTGCCAGCACTGGGGAATTTATCCTCTGCATGGCATGCTGCTGTCTACTGTACAGTGCATTGGGTTAACATTCAAAATGATTGGTGCCTCAATACACCACATAAAGAGAAGGTACACTATAGTACCAAAAGTTTTGGGACACCTTTACACGCACATGAAATCTAATGGCATCCCAGTCTTAGACACCTTTCACACTGGTGCCGCCCATAGTGTCGGCGGTAAAATAGCGGTAAAATACCGATATTTTAACGTTGGATTTGCGGTGCATTTCGGCCGCTAGCGGGGCACTTTTAACCCCCGCTAGCAGTCGAGAAAGGGTTAAAACCGCCTGCAGTGCACTGCTACAGTGGCATATTGCTGGCAGTACGGCGGCACTGCCCATTGATTTCAATGGGCAGGAGCGCATTAGGAGCGGTGAGTTCATTGCTCCTAATGCGCACCAAAGAAGCTGCTGGCAGGACTTTTCCTGACACCCTGCCAGCGCACTGCTCCAGTGTGAAAGCCCTCTGGCTTTCACACTGGAGACAATAGAGCAGCTGTTTTAAGGCGGATTGCAGGCGCTAATTTTAACGCTATGGCGCCTGCAAAACGCCCTCAGTGTGAAAGGGGTCTAAGTCTGTAGGGTTCAATATTGAGTTGGCCCACCATTTTAGGGGTATGGATACTTTTTCAAGGCACTGTAATGTGCATTGCTACGTGTTACAGTAACACGTATGTTACCACGTCACAAAGATGTAACAAACATCAATGCCATCTCACCTACACTATATTACCAAAAGTATTGGGACGCCTGCCTTTACAAGTACATAAACTTTAATGACATCCCAGTCTTAGTCGGTAGGGTTCAGTATTGAGTTGACCCACCCTTTGCAGCTATAACAGCTTCAACTCTTCTGGGAAGGTCGTCCACAAGGTTTAGGAGTGTGTCTATGGGAATGTTTGACCATTCTTCCAGAAGAGCATTTGTTAGGTCAGGCACTGATGTGGCTGAGAAGGCCTGGCTCACAGTCCTTCCTCTTATTCCTCCCGAAAGGTGTCCTTTCGGGTTGAGGTCAGGACTCTGTGCAGGCCAGTCAAGTTCCTCCACCCCAAACTCTCTCATCCATGTCTTTATGGACCTTGCTTTGTGCACTGGTCCAAATCATTTGGTGGAGGGGGGATTATGGTGTGGGGGTTGTTTTTCAGGGGTTGGGCTTGGCCCCTTTAGTTTCAGTGAAAGGAACTCTTAAGGCGTCAGAATACCAAAACATTTTGGACAATTTCATGCTCCCAACTTTGTGGGAACAGTTTGGGGACGGCCCCTTCCTGTTCCAACGTGACGGCACACCAGTGCACAAAGCAAGGTCCATAAAGACATGGATGAGCGAGTTTGGGGTGGCTTTGTGAGGCCTTAGGCAAAACTTGACATGGGGCCCCACTCACGCCCATGATGGGAAAAATAATTCAAGGACAGGAGCCCTTTTCCCCACAACCCTGGCCGGTGGTAGTGGGGGTCTGCGGGCAGGGGGCTTATCGGAATCTAAAAGCCCCCTTTAACAAGGCGGCCTCCAGATCCTGCTCTTTAATAACTAAGGGGCGGGGGCCACCCGGTAATGTCACCTGGTGAACCCACCCCCTTGTGACGTCATTGACTGAGGGCATGCTGGGTCATTGACGCCACAAGGGGCGGGGTCACCGATATTCACTGGTTGTTAGGGATGCTGGCGGCTCCGCTCCTGAGTCAGGGCTCTTAACACTGCCTGAGCACAGCAGCGTTAAGGTCCCCTGTCCCTCAAAACTGTGGTAATGCATTAGGTAAGTTAGGTGGCCACGAGGCCCTTGTAAGCGCGAGGCCTTAGGCGACCGCCTAATTTGCCTAATTCAAGAGCCGCCTCTGTAGTCCAACATCAGTGCCTGACCTCACAAATGCGCATGGATGAGCGAGTTTGGGGTGGAGGAACTTGACCGGTCTGCACAGAGTCCTGACATCAACTCGATAGAACACCTTTGGCATGAGTTAGAGCAAAGACTGTGAGCCAGGCCTTCTCATCCACATCAGTGTCTGACCTCAAAAATGGGCTTCTGGAAGAATGGTCAAACATTCCCATAGACACACTCCTAAACCTTGTGGACAGCCTTCCCATAGAAGCTGAAGCTGTTATGAGTTGAGTTGAGTTGAGAGGTATCTTAATATAGCGCGGTCTTACCCCGAAGGGTCCCGACGTGCATATTATAGCTGCAAAGGTTGGGTCAACCCTTCGGACTAAGACTGGGATGCCATTAAAGTTCATGTGCGTGTAAAGGCAGGTGTCCCAAAACTTTTGACAATATAGTGTCTGTTGCGTGTGTGCGGAACCAGCCACCATGTTCTTCCACTGAGTGGCATCACAGACATTACTATTGGTCTAGAGTTCCACTTTCAGAGCTGGAGCCGGTTATCCCAAGGCCTGTAGCCAACAAGGAACATCTGGGCAGTGATAAATTCCCTCTGACAGTTGACTCGGGGTCTCGATATTCCGGGATCCACATTGAATTAGAGCAGAAAGGAAGCTAACAACGTCCGATGAGGCATCTGGGCTCCTCCGGAGCGGATTTTTAGGTCAGCGGTTAAGGATCCGTCATTTCTCCGGCGCAGCTCTTTTCTCCCTGACGTTATCTGAAGGACAAATCTGCCAAAAATGACCGGGGGGGCTTGTCAGTCCGGATTGCAGCTCGGACCCCCGGTAATGAGATTCTGGATGCTGCCAGTAGGACGCAGCAGGCGCGGCACAATAGGACGCAGTGGCGCAAGGAGTCGTTGCCAGCAGAGACGGCTAGACGCGGACCTTGAAGAGTTGGCACGCAACTGAAACTAATCGTGTAAGAGGCGCGGCGGACTCCCAACAAGCGCTGGCCTCAGATGTCCTCCGACGGAGGATGGGGAGTATTCTATCGCACATGCCACTTTATATAGAGAATCTCCAGATTCTAAAAGGAGAAGGAAGATCTAAAAGACACAAATGATTGCAGCTCTGTGATCATTATTTTATTTTATCATCAGATGTCACCCAGTGTCAGCTTCTTGCAGCACCTGTACAGCAGAGCTCAGGCTGGGAAAGTAGGAAGCAGCACAAAGATCCAATCAGTTGTTGTAACGGCAAACAGCATGCTAATAGGAGGAGAAGGCAGAGTGAGAGAGAGAGATGAGCTCATGGATCTGCTGCTTCTCCTTTACTGTTTAGTCAAAAGGCTGGAGGAAGAAAGAGGAAATGGCTCAGAGGAAGCGGGTTAAATGATGCTGGGCATGCTGCACTGTGGGAATCTCAGCCATGCTGCACTGTGGGAATCTCAGCCATGCTGCACTGTGGGAATCTCAGCCATGCTGCACGGTGGGAATCTCAGCCATGCTGCACTGTGGGATTCCTAGTGATTCCATACTGTGGAAATCTAAGTTACATAGTTACATATAGTGAATAGTGATGTTGCACTGTGGGAATCTCAGTGATGGTATTCTGTGGGGAATCTCAGCAATATTACACTTTGAGAATCTCAGTGATGTTGCAATATGGGAATCTCAGTAGTGTTCTGCTGTGGGACTCTCAGCCATGTTGCGCTGTGGGAATCCTAATGATTACATACTGTGAGAATCTCTGAGATGTTGCACTGTGGGAATCTCAGTGATGTACTGCAAGAATCTCAGTGATGTTGTTCTGTGGGAATCTCAGTGATGTTGCACTGTGGGAATCTCAGTGATGGTATACTGTGGGAATCTCAGTGATGGTATACTGTGGGGAGTCTCAGCAATATTGCACCTTGAGAATCTCAGTGATGCACTGCGGAAATCTCAGAGATGTTGTACTGTGGAAAACCCAGCAATGCTGCACTGTGGGAATCTCAGTGATTGTACAGTCTGTGAATCTCAGTGATGTTGCACTGTGGGAATCTCAGTGATGGTATACTGTGGGAAATATCAGAAATATTTCCCTTTGAGAATCTCAGTGATGTACTGTGGGAATCTCAGTGATCTTGTACAGTGGGGATCTCAGTGATATTGCACTTTGGGAATCTCAGTGATATTGCACTGTGGGAATCTCAGTGATGTTGCACTGTGGGAATCTCAGTGAGCTTGTACAGTGGGAATCTCAGTGATGGTATAATGTGGGGAATCTCAGCAATGTTGCCCTTTGAGAATCTCAGTGAGCTTGTACAGTGGGAATCTCAGTGATATACTGTGGGAATCTCAGTGATATTGCATTGCGGGATCTTCAGTGATGTTGCACTGTGGGAATCTCAGTGATGGTATACTGTGGGGAATCTCAGCAATGTTGCACAGTGGGAATCTCAGTGATATACTATGGGAATCTCAGTGATGTTGTACAGTGGAAATCTCAGTGATATACTGTGGGAATCTCAGTGATCTTGTACAATGGGAATCTCAGTGATATACTGTGGGAATCTCAGTGATCTTGTACAATGGGAATCTCAGTGATATACTGTGGGAATCTCAGTGATCTTGTACAATGGGAATCTCAGTGATATACTGTGGGAAGCTCAGTGATCTTGTACAATGGGAATCTCAGTGATATACTGTGGGAATCTCAGTGATCTTGTACAATGGGAATCTCAGTGATATACTGTGGGAATCTCAGTGTTATTGGATTGCGTGATCTTCAGTGATATTGCACTGTGAGTATCAGAAGGATTTCCTGCCTGATATCCAACTTAAAGCCAGGGTGAGATTCTCACCCCCCCCCCAGATTTGGGGTCCTCGGGGAAGGCGGAGGAGGGGTCCTGATGTGCCAGTGTTAGGTATTGGCAGCTGCCGCCTTCTATCAGGTGCTCCAGTGACAGGTTCTCTTTCTATGGCTCCTCTCCGGTGATAGGGAGTCCTGAACTATTTCATGGACCTCTTTAGCAGAGGTAAGCGAAAACGTTTTATGAAAGATATAAAATGGCCCATTAAGCTTTATGGCCGGTGCCAAGGACTCGCAGCCTCCGCTATATAGAGAGCCAAACGGTTCTTTTTTTCTATTTTTTATTTTTTTTTAATGCTCAATGTTCAAAAATCATTCATTTTAAGGGATAACTGTATCTTCAACAAAGTCTTCATACCGGCAGCCGGCAAAGCCTGGGCGGAAAAATGGCAAATTTGTGACTGGTCCACCGAGGACATTGGCTCCGTGCCGGGCTGGGGAGGAACACTCTTTAGGGCTTCTATTAATGCCAACCAAACCCCAGTCAGTATTGTGAATGAAGCAGGTTAGGGTCACACCCTCTGCCAGCGTGCAGATTGCCATAGGTTTCCTTTTCTTTACATTTTAGTAGAGGGAAGGAGGGTTAGAACTTCTGACAATGATCTTATTTTTGTCCTTGCCTTTCTTTGCTGATAACCCCCCCCCCCCCCCCCCAATCTCTTGTATTGGAAGTTACAGAAAATCTGCCAAATAATTTTACAGAACAAATTAATAGAGGCTCTAATCAGGCCTTTTTTCAGCCAATGTATCCTCAAACCCGGGGGGTCCCCCAGAAGTTGCTGAAGGTTCATTGGGCAATGAGCAATTTCTGCCTCTCAGATAAGTAGCCAAATCTCATTTGCTATCTTTAACTGTGAGGAGCATTCTAACCACTGACCACCAATGTAAGGATCATTCTTCCCACTGACCACCAATGTAAGGAACATTCTTCCCACTGACCACCAATGTAAGGATCATTCTTCCCACTGACCACCAATGTAAGGAACATTCTTCTCACTGACCACCAATGTAAGGATCATTCTTCCCACTGACCACCAATGTAAGGAACATTCTTCTCACTGACCACCAATGTAAGTAACATTCTTCCCACTGATCACCAATGTAAGGAACATTCTTCCCACTGATCACCAATGTAAGGGACATTCTTCCCACTGATCACCAATGTAAGGAGCATTCTTCCCACTGATCACCAATGTAAGGGACATTCTTCTCACTGACCACCAATGTAAGTAACATTCTTCTCACTGACCACCAATGTAAGGAACATTCTTCTCACTGACCACCAATGTAAGGATCATTCTTCCCACTGACCACCAATGTAAGGAACATTCTTCCCACTGACCACCAATGTAAGGATCATTCTTCCCACTGACCACCAATGTAAGGAAGATTCTTCTCACTGACCACCAATGTAAGGAACATTCTTCTCACTGACCACCAATGTAAGTAACATTCTTCTCACTGACCACCAATGTAAGGAACATTCTTCTCACTGACCACCAATGTAAGGGACATTCTTCCTACGGACCACCAATGTAAGGGACATTCTTCCCACTGATCACCAATGTAAGGAACATTCTTCCCACTGATCACCAATGTAAGGAACATTCTTCCCACTGATCACCAATGTAAGGGACATTCTTCCCACTGACCACCAATGTAAGGGACATTCTTCCTACTGATCACCAATGTAAGGAACATTCTTCCCACTGATCACCAATGTAAGGAACATTCTTCCCACTGATCACCAATGTAAGGAACATTCTTCCCACTGACCACCAATGTAAGGGACATTCTTCCTACTGATCACCAATGTAAGGAACATTCTTCCCACTGATCACCAATGTAAGGAACATTCTTCCCACTGATCACCAATGTAAGGAGCATTCTTCCCACTGATCACCAATGTAAGGAACATTCTTCCCACTGATCACCAATGTAAGGAGCATTCTTCCCACTGATCACCAATGTAAGGGACATTCTTCCCACTGACCACCAATGTAAGGAACATTCTTCCCACTGATCACCAATGTAAGGAACATTCTTCCCACTGATCACCAATGTAAGGAACATTCTTCCCACTGATCACCAATGTAAGGGAAATTCATCCCACTGATCACCAATGTAAGGAACATTCTTCTCACTGATCACCAATGTAAGGAACATTCTTCCCACTGACCACCAATGTAAGGAACATTCTTCTCACTGATCACCAATGTAAGGAACATTCTTCTCACTGATCACCAATGTAAGGAACATTCTTCCCACTGATCACCAATGTAAGGGACATTCATCCCACTGATCACCAATGTAAGGAACATTCTTCTCACTGATCACCAATGTAAGGGACATTCTTCCCACTGACCACCAATGTAAGGGACATTCTTCCTACGGACCACCAATGTAAGGAACATTCTTCTCACTGACCACCAATGTAAGGAGCATTCTTCCTACTGATCACCAATGTAAGGAACATTCTTCCTACTGATCACCAATGTAAGTGTAGCGGGTGGTTACATTTAGGGGGAAGCATCTGAGTGGTAACTAGGCTCAGACGCACTAATTGTTAGGTTTCATGGACCATTTCTATCCCTGGGAGATAGTACTGGTGTGTGGTTCCCTGGGGCCTATAGGTGGCGATGTTGCCATGGGCCCGGGTTGAACCGCAGTACAAGGTTGTGCCTTTTTTTGTCCCCTCTTGGCAGCAGTACGGCGGGGCGGGGAATCTGCTGTGCCTGTCGGAAGAGGATATAAAAGGGGGCGGCCATCTTCCAGCAGGGTCAGTTCCGTGCTCAGGCACCTTAGGCCTGGGTGCGTGTGTGTCGCCTCCGGGTTCCCTAGGCCCGGAGGCCTGGTCGGGTTGTCTCTGGGTGCCCTAGGCCCGGAGACGGAGCTGCTGTTCCATCTCAGACACCTTCAGTCTGGGGTGAGGTACTTAGGAGAAAGGCCCGGAGCCCAGCGGCCTTCGGCTGGGATCTGCCAGGGACCGAGACTCCCAGGGATCTGCCTTGCGAGGGGACCCGTATCCAGGACGAGGAGGCCAGGGAGGTGACCCTTTCTGAAGACCCAGCGCAGAGTCGTGGTGACAGAGGGGGCCTCTGGTAACTCTCCGGAGGGATGTTCTTGTCCTATAAAGGGCCAGTTCACTAACGGAAGGAAGTGCGTGTTCTGTATGTCACAGTGGCAGTGGCTTTCATCTTTTTTTCCACCCGGTCAGTGGCAGTGACCAGCTTCATGGTCGGTGGCAGAGACCGTGCGCCAAGCCTGTTTGTGATAATCAGAGCAGGAGAAAACCCAAATCAAGTTTGTGCCTGGACCTCCTCCCACCTTATCTGACCTGTGTCTTGTCCCAACCTGTCTGCTCTCAAAGAGACTGTTTATTGTGCTAAAGAGAATAAATAAGAGTTGGTCCTTTCAGTTGGTGTGGACAGTTGCTTACTGGGGAGAACTAAAGACTTGTTTCTGACTACCGCAGAAGCGAGGTCAGCACTGGAGGCTTTTAATCACTGGCTGCAAGCAGGCCCGAGAAACTAACACCGCTCAACCTCCCATTCAGGAGGGCACAGGCTTGTGGTGCGGTGTGCCTCATTCTTTCCTGCGGAGGAGCCAAGCAGAAGAAAAGCAGGTAAAGTCTGGGGTTGGTGCGCTACATAACGTAAACGTAAAGAGCAACTATAGAGTGGAATACACATCTGTGAATTGTTCTGCAGCATGAGCTACAAAGAAGTATGCCCTCTAGTGGCTGCAAAGCTGTATATGAAATATGATGATTAAAAAATGGCAGAAATAAAAGCCACAAGAAAATAATGTTCAGTAATTTTAAGCTTACGCCATAAAACGAACGCTCAGAAGATAAGAGACTCTCTCTTCTAAGTTTAAAGGATTTCCTGTTCTGCATTTGCTTGGTTCGCGCTCTCTCCTGCGGAGTATGAGGTTACCATAGAAACTTTAATGACTAAGACAGTCAAGGGTCCAATTCTCAGCTACTTTTAAATGCCACATCTCCAAAATCAAGTATCTTCTTATAAAATGTAATTTAACAGAAAAAACATAAAAAAAACGAGGTTAAACAGTTCAAAAACATCAATAATGTCATTTGTATTTTTATTTATTTTTTCATTTAATTTAGACATCTCATATAAGAATGGACAGGATGATAAATAAAAACAATAATAAAAAAATAAAAAAAAGTTAATTATTTTTATTATCATAATAGTGGCAAACATGGCTTCCATTAAGCAGCAATGAGCGAAATTGAGAGTCTTTGCTTGTTCAAAATATTGGCAAACAGCAGCAAAATTTGCCATTAAAGTTAATGGGGAAGGCTTTGTCACAGCAGAGAGGAGGAGAGATCTCCTCTGCCAGATCCTGTGCTTCTCCATGCATGCAGAGAGGATCATCTCTCCCCCCCCCCCTCCATCTCAGTCAGGGCCACCTTAATGTATGGACACTGCCCAGAGGCCCCAGGTGCATGAGGGCCCCATTATAATCTTGCATTACATCAAACTTGCCAACTGTCCCGGATTTTTACTAAGCTGTCCCAGGGTGGTCATATCCCGGAACCTGTATTGTGCCATCCTGACCACCCCTGTACTGTTCCTTTTATGCCCCCTCCTCCCGTACTGTGCCCCCCGTACTGTGCCCTCCTGAGCACCCCCATACTGTGCCATCCTGACCACACCTGTACTGTTCCTTTCCACCCCCCCCCCGTCCTGTGTCCTCCCCCCCGTACTGTGCCGTCCTGACCACCTCTGTACTGTGCCAACTGTCCCAGATTTGCTGGGACAGTCTTGCTGTTTACTAAGCTGACCCAGGATGGCCATATCCCACAGCTTCCTGGAACCTGTACTGTGCCGTCCTGACCACCTCTGTACTGTGCCAACTGTCCCGGATTTACTGGGACAGTCACGCTTTTTTCTAAGCTGTCCCAGGATGGACATATCCCGGCAGCGTCCCGGAACCTGTACTGTGCCCTCCCTCCTGACCACCCCCTGTACTGTGCCGTCCTGACCACCTCTGCACTGTACCAACTGTCCCGGATTTACTGGGACAGTCACGCTTTTTTCTAAGCTGTCCCAGGATGGACATATCCCGGCAGCATCCCGGAACCTGTACTGTGCCCTCCCTCCTGACCACCCCCTGTACTGTGCCGTCCTGACCACCTCTGCACTGTACCAACTGTCCCGGATTTACTGGGACAGTCACGCTTTTTTCTAAGCTGTCCCAGGATGGACATATCCCGGCAGCGTCCCGGAACCTGTACTGTGCCCTCCCTCCTGACCACCCCCATACTGTGCCGTCCTGACCACACCTGTACTGTTCCTTCCCCCCCCCCCCCCGTCCTGTGTCCTCCCCCCCATACTGTGCTGTCCTGACCACCCCTGTAGTGTGCCTTTCTGCCCCCCCCCCCTGTGTACTGTCCCCTTTGTGTTGGTTAGTCTATGTTTTATTCCATGTTTTATTATTATTTAAAATTGATTTTATTGAAAGTACTGATACATATATGCTTAATTCTATCGACTAATTATACTTTTTTTATACAATTCTTGAGAGTAGGTGCGTAAATTGGGGCAAGCTGGTAGGGGCCTCAGTGTATTGCTTCACCCAGGGGCCCATTAATACTATTAAGATGGCCCTGGTCCCAGCAGTCGGCAGTAGAGAGGAGGATAGAACTCCTCCTTCAGATCCTGGGCTTATCAATGCAGCAGCAGCACCCCCTCATCTCCGCCTCCCCTGGTCTCAGAATTCAGCAGACTCCAGCCCTCCTCTGGTCCTCCTCCAGACCCTGAACTTTCTGCTTCCCAGCTCCGCTCCCAGCTTCTTCCTGGCAGCAGCACAAGGTAAGTGATGGATGCACTGTGATGTAAGGCAGGGTGGGGGACTCTAGACTTCTAATGTTGGAGGGGACTCTTGATATCTGTTGTAGGGGAGGGTGGGGTGCTCTGGAAATCTAGTCTTACAGATACAGCTGGCCCTTTGAGGGCAACATAATGCTGATGCGGCACGCAATGAAATTGAGTTTGACACCCCTCCGTATAGAGTGCCCCTTGAGTCTGCAGTCTCTGAGCTTTTGGATGTCCAAACAAGGAAAGCTTTTACACGTAAATAACATGGATAAAATATCTTAAAGGGACCCTGTCACCAACCTAAAAAATACAGGTAAAATCGATTTATCTACTTGCAATGTGGCATTGAACTTGCTAGAAAACGTGACTTCTCTAGGAAGAGTCAGTTCCCCAGCACAGCCCCCTCCCTTCTTGCACAGCATGGTCCTCTCCTCTTCTGGGAGTGTCTTCTGTCTGTGCTGGCCCAGCTCCTCCACCCCTCCCTACATTCCTCATAGCGTAGGGGAATACTGTATAGCAACACTTGAGTGACAGCTCTGAGTCTGCTGGGGCTGCTGACATCCAAGATGGTGGCACCTGGTAGCGGTCTTTCAGATGTCTACCTGCAATGCGAGTTACCGCTACGCAAAGTGTGATTGGAGTACAGAAACCTCTGCAGATCACGAACGTAGGTGTGGGTATTAAAGCCCAGCCTCCTTGTCACCACACAAATGCGCTACATTGGCGGCAAGAAACAAACTGCTTCCCGCCCGCGTCATTGTAAAATGACGGATGGGCGAGAACCCTATTGTTCTGGGAGGATATCACATGACGTCAAACAATCCAACCGCCACCAGCCCCCCCCCCTACGGTCGGTCAGGTCACGGACGGCACCCACAACCCCACCTACCTCCCGGTCAGTCAGTCGGGTCACGGGGGACACGGGTGGCACCCCCTCTCCCCATGTCAGTCAGTCAGTAGTCTGGGCCCCCTAATTACACCATGTCAGCGGCTTCTCACCGGGCTGTGGGCGGATGCTTCTTCTCTTCCCCTGTGTCTCCACCCTCCTCCTGGCGGCCAATCCGACCGGATCTCCTTTCAGCCAATGGGATGACGGGTTTCCTGATTGGCCGGGAGGAGAATCAGTGTGACAATAGCAAATATTAATTCGCTATTATCACACAACTGGGTGGGCTCAGGGCGCAGTGCTCTGCGCCCCAAGCACACCCTTTTTTGAAGCCTATTAGAGCTTCTGGCTCTAATCACGTGCTTCAAATAAAAAAAAAACCCTGATTGGAATCAATGTGTCCGGCGCCCTGCATGTAGATCTGGGGGCTGGACACATGGATAGGGGGGGGGGGCGGAACCCTTGCACCCCCTATGGACGGGCCGCCACTGGTCTGCCCACTGTCATTCAGTAAAACTATTTGCTTTTAGCAGGGAAATCCACTACTATAAGCAAACATAATGTGTAAAAAAGAAAAAAAAATCCTGATCAACTCCCCAGAGTGGTACAATGTTACTATAGTAGCATTGAATTGCTCTGGCCACAGTATGTTTAAAAAAAAAAAAACAAGAAAAGAAAAAAAAAAATATATATATATTTTTTTTTCTTTTACACACTGTCACCAGTCTGTGTCCCTGATCACCCCCACACCAGTTATATGATGATGAACTGCACTGGTAACAGTATGTAAAAAAAAAAATTGGGGGAAAAAAACTATTTGATTTATTTATTTTTCAAAAATCTCCCCATGCCTCTTATTAATTACCTCAAACTGTCTACTGTCTAAAACGGGGTCATTTAGGGGGAATATTTTTTACTGTCCTGGCGTTTTCAGGCCTCAAGAAATGAGATAGGCCGTCAGTACATCAAGATGGATCAATTGTCAGATATATAGACACCATTTCCTTTCACCAAAGAAATGTAGCAGAATACAATTTGGCCTACATTTATGAAAAAAGATTTTTTTATTTGCAAAATTTTATACAGAAATGAATAAATAAAAATATTTTTACATTTTTGCCCATTTTTTGTTTAGCAAAAAAAAAAACTAAATGTGGTGAAAAAATAAAAAAATAAATAAAAATGTTGTATGGGTACAGTACCCATACAAATTTTTTATTTATTTTTTTATTTTTTTTCCCCCCAAAAAATAAAGCTGTCTTTTTGTGGTATTTGATCATCACATTTTTTTTTTTTACTAAACAAAAAATGGCCATAAATTAAAAAAATATATTTTTTCTTAATTTCTGTTATAAAATTTTGCAAATATTTTTTTTTTTCATAAATGTAGGCCAAATTGTATTCTGCTACATTTCTTTGGTGAAAGTCAGTACATCAAGATTGATCAATTGTCAAATATATATATACTATTTCCTTTCACCAAAGAAATGTAGCAGAATACAATTTGGCCTACATTTATGAAAAAAGATTTTTTATTTGCAAAATTTTATACAGAAATTAAGAAAAAAGATTTTTTTTACATTTTGCCCATTTTTTGTTTAGCAAAAAATAAATAAAAAATGTAGTGATCAAATACCGCAAAAAAAAAATAAAATAAAAAAAATAATAATTTGCTATGGGTACTGAACTTATACAAAATTTTTATTTATTTTTTATTTTTTCACCACATTTAGTTTTTTTTTGCTAAACAAAAAATGGGCAAAAATGTAAAAAAAAATTTTTTATTCATTTCTGTTATAAAATTTTTAAAATAAATAATATTTTTTCATAAATGTAGGCCAAATTGTATTCTGCTACATTTCTTTGGTGAAAGGAAATGGTATATATATATATCAGACAATTGATCAATCTTGATGTACTGACTCATTTCTTGAGGCCTGAAAACGGCAGGACAGTAAAAATATTCCCCCTAAATGACCCCGTTTTAGACAGTAGACAGTTTGAGGTAATTAATAAGAGGCATGGGGAGATTTTTGAATAAGTAATTTTCTGTCACTTTTTTTGGAAAATAAATAAACCAAATTGTTTTTTCCCCCCCAAAAAATGTTTGCATGACTGTGCAATTGCCATTCAAAGAGTGACAGCGCTAAATATTGTCCTGGGCAGGAAAGGGGTGAACAAGCCGGTATTGAAGTTGTTAATTATAATCATTAGCTCCATCTAATAATGTTGTATTTTCCTGATTCATAGCATTCAATGAAATAATAACATTCGACCTGAAGATAAAATAGCCTATTTACCATATATACTCGAGTATAAGCCGACCCGAATATAAGCCGAGGCACCTAATTTTACCACAAAAAACTGGGCAAACTTATTGACTCGAGTATAAGTCTAGGGTGTCCATCTGCATGCCTCACTGTGCCCATGCCTCACTGTGCCCATGCCTCACTGTGTCCATTACTAGAATGACGTTTAACATGGGAGTCTATGGAAGGGGAGCCCGGCTTTGAAAAATCGGTGCTCTCAGGCCGTAGGTCCCCCAGACAAAAAACTTTGAACACTTGTAGAGGAGAAATGGGGCTACATGTGAGCCAAGATTCGGGTCCAGGGGACCTACAACCGGCCGATCCTGGGTCCTGAATGTCACCAGAGAAATTACCGTTTAACATGGGAGTCTATGAAAGGGGTGCCCGGCTTTGAAAAATTGGTGCTCCCCGGCCGTAGGTACCCCAGACAAAAAAGTTTAAACACTTGTAGAGGAGAAATGGGGCTATATGTGAGCCAAGTTTTGGGTCCAGGGAACCTACAACTGGCCGATACCGGGTCCCGAATGTCACCAGAGAAATTACCGTTTAACATGGGAGTCTATGAAAGGGGTGCCCGGTTTTGAAAAATCAGTGCTCCCTGGCCGTAGGTCCCCCGGACAACAAACTTTTCACACTTGTAGAGGAAGAGTGGAGCTACATGCGTGCCAGGTTTGGGGTCCAGAAGCCCTACGGACGGCCGGTAGCAAGTCCACAAATTCCGGGAAATCAGGCGCAAAAAGGTGACTCGAGTATAAGCCGAGGGGGGCATTTTCAACACAAAAAAATGTGCTGAAAAACTCGGCTTATACTCGAGTATATACGATACATTTGATTTCGCTCAGAACGAATGTAACAACAGTTTCACAGGTCAATTTTTTTTTATCATAAGCACACCCCCCCAAAAGTCCAATAAGTATACACAGGCCTCATGTATTTAGACAGTGAATTTCCTCTCCAGCTGCGTCATTCAAGCTTCAATAAAACGTCTTAATTATTCAGCGTTAACAAAGCTCGCCGTCTATCTTACCCAAATATTTTTACATTGAAAAGAAAAAATATGTCAGGAGCAATTCTGCTGCTAACAAGCAAATTAGCTAAACCGATGTAAATGGCTCCTTCCCAGAATGCTTTGCTGCCTCTTGCCTGTTCGCTTTTGTTTAGCGGCTCATTGTGCCGCGAGGAGAGGGAGATCAAAGCGGAATTAGCGCTTTTTGTGTTGTTTTACTCGGGGGCAGCGCCACTTCCCTGAGGGAGGCCGAGCCTTTGTAGTGATGGGGGTTTTTTTTTTTTTTAATGCGCCGAGGATTTTGCGCTGCTTACGTGTAGACGGCTCCTGGCTTTGAACGCGCAATTAGAAGGAAAAAAAAAAGTACTTCTAGGAATGAATATGTAAATGAACTTTACAGCTGAATAATATCTCTGATTAGTACGCTGGTTAATGTTGGATATACATGTGGCAGGTACGCACAACGCACACATGAGATCCCCGCGACATTCCTAACACCTCTTAGAACTTTATCAAAGCAAAATAAAAAATAAATGAAAAAAAAAAAAAAGATTACAGTTCCCCTTTAAGGCATTTAAAGCAGAATTCCGACCTTCCATTCAGTCTTGCACAGTGGTACAGGCTCCTCGTCTGTATTGAAATGGCTTATGCCGCGTACACACGATAGTCAGACGCAGTCCGTTGTGAGTTTTTTTCATCGGAAAGTCCGACCGTGAGTGTGGGCCCCATCGGAGAAATTCCGATGAATTTCATCGGAATTTTTAAATAGAGCATGTTCTATTTTTTTTTTACGATGAAATTCCGTCGGAAATTCCGATAGAAGTTTGATCGGAAAAAGGACCGATCGTGTGTACGGGGCATTGCTCTACAATTGTGAAACACATAAACTGTTCCTGATAGCCAGAGGCCATGTGATTACAGCTGTCTAGGATGAAGATCACATGAGGGAGTAATGTGATTAGGTATGCTAATGTAACCACCTGACTCATGCAAAGGGAGAAAATATCGGAGCAAAAGTAACATCTCCCACCAAGTGCATGGATACCTAATGTATTTATATAATGAATAATGTGATGAGTCAAACAGGTGGCTTTAAAAGTGAAGTTTGAGCTGCAAACCACGACGACGGGGATCTTCAGGACGGGCGACCACCTGCTTTACTCGTCAAGTCCTGTTGTGCGCCCATTCAAGACGCCGAGAGTTGCTGCTAATAATGTCTTTCACCAAGTGAGCTCTACTCTATATTTTAGGCACAGACACATATACAGTGTATTCATACACCTATACAGTATATACATACACCTATACAGTATACATACACCTATACAGTATACATACACCTATATTGTATATACATACATATATACAGTATACATACACCTATACAGTATATACATACATATATACAGTATACATACACCTATATTGTATATACATACATATATACAGTATACATACACCTATACAGTATATACATACATATATACAGTATACATACACCTATATTGTATATACATACATATATACAGTATACATACACCTATACAGTATATACATACACCTATACAGTATATACATACATATATACAGTATGCATACACCTATACTGTATATACATACGTATATACAGTATACATACACTTATACTGTATATACTGTGAGGTTGGGGACCATTAGTTCTCGTGGTCAACGCTGTATCCTGGCCTAGGCCAAGAAGGCCCAGGCCTAGGGCAGCACTTTGAGGAAATCTATGCAAATTAAGGGAATCCATTGCCCCCCCCCCCCCCCGGCCCTCAGAACTAGTGTCCCCACTTGAAAATTTCAGGGTGGGTCTTAAACAGAAAGGGGTGTGGCTTTGACAGGAAGGGGTGGGTCATATTTAAATTAGGGGGTGCACGAGTTTAGTCAGGCCTAGGGCAGCACAAAACCTAAATACACTACTGCTCGTGGTAGATGCGTTTTTCCAGTGATTCAAGCCAGTCAGGAACTCTATTTAAGGGCATGGTAGCCCACTTTTATTTAAAAGCACAAAAAGTTCACAAATACGTCAGTAGCCCTCACAGGGGGGGGGTTCCACCATTACTGTATCTTGCATACTCAACAGTTTAACCTTCTGGCTTTCATTCTAGTGATCCGGCTGTCTCGGGCCTTAAGCCTAGGCCTAAAGTCTGCTTCTCAGAACAAACAGAGTTTCCTAGAGATAAGCTCACTCCTCGCTTACTCCAGGTCAGCGCTTTCTTGCTTACTTCAGCAATGACGTCTGCCTCCTGCAGACATGCATACTCTGGCTGCACCCATGCAGCATAGATAACCTCTGACTCCTCTCAGAGGGATGGGAGTCCACCTGACTCCCAGGCACACAGACTTCCTGTCTGTTGGGTGGGGCCCTGATCCATAGTCAGTTCAGAACTAAATAGCCCAACACACAGCTGTTTAACCACTTGTCCCCCGCCCACTGTCAATTGACGGCGGGCGGAGGATACTCTCGTTCTGGGAGGACGTCATATGACGTCCTCCCTTTAAAATGAGCTAGGAGGCGCGCGCTTGCCGCCAGCGGTGCGCGATTGCCGCCGGGCACCCGCGATTGCCCGGGAAACGAGCAGGAAAGTGGGTCTCTGTGTGTAAACACAGAGATCCCCGTCCTGTGAGGGAGAGGGGACCGATGGTGTGTCCCTTGTACATAGGGACAACAATCGGTCACCTCCCCCAGTCAGTCCCCTCCCCCCACAGTAAGAACACATTGGGGGAACATATTTAACCCCTTCCCGCCCCCTAGTGGTTAACCCCTTCCCTGCCAATCACATTTATACAGTAATCAATGCATTTTTATAGCAGGGATCGCTGTATAAATGTGCATGGTCCCAAAAATTTGTCAAAAGTGTCCGATGTGTCCGCCGCAATATCGCAGTCACAATAAAAAATCGCAGATCGCCGCCATTACTAATAAAAAAATAAAAATGCTATAAATCTATCCCCTATTTTGTAGACGCTATAACTTTTGCGCAAACCAATCAATACGCGCTTATTGCGATTTTTTTTTTAACCAAAAATATGTAGAAGAACACGGATCGGCCTAAACTGAGGAAAATTTTATTTAAAAAAAAAAATGGGTATTTATTATAGCAAAAAGTAAAAAAGTGTTTTTTTTCCAAACTGGACGCTCTTCTTTTGTTTATAGCGCAAAAAATAAAAACCGCAGAGGTGATCAAATACCACCAAAAGAAAGCTCTATTTGTGGGAAAAAAAGGACGCAAATTTCGTTTGGGAGCCACGTCGCACGACCGCGCAATTGTCATTCAAAGTGTGACAGCGCTGAAAGCTGAAAAATGGCTTGGGCAGGAAGGGGGTTTTCGTGCACACTAAAGAAGTGGTTAATTAACATGTCTTTCTCTACAAAATCTGGCGTAAACCAACACTCCTTAAGGTCTCAGGGTCCCACCGTCACAATACATACACATATACAGTATATACAGACACCTATACTGTATATACATACACTAGAGCTACACGATGAATCGCAGAGATTTATTATCGCGATTCTCCACCCCCCACAATCTCAATTTGAACTATTCTCCTAGGGTTCAAATCAGCTTACATTAAGAGCGCAGCGTTCAATGGTGTCCCCGGGATGCTGGCATCGGTATTGTGGAGTGAGGTTGCCTGTGTCGAAGTGGAGGGGAAGCCGTCGGCTGCGACGGAGCCAGCGTGAAAAGCAAATGGCGGACTCTGAGATACCGGAACTGACATCAGCAAAGAACGTGCTGTGGATGGGCAGTAACGTGTTTCTTCTTCCCACAGAGGTCCAGGGGACAGCGCACCCCCTACAAGCCTGTACATCACTGCTGAAATGTAAGCTAAGACTTACTGTTTTTTTTTGTTTTTTTCAGAATAGGCAATATAATATAATATAATACATTTCTCTCTCTGGCAATATAATATATTATCTCTCTCTGGCAATATAATATCTCTCTCTGGCAATATAATATAATCTCTCTCTCTCTCTCTCTCTCTAATTCTAGCACTAGACATCCTCTGTAACTCTAAACAGGTAACCTGTAGAAAAATGTAAACCGTCGATGTAGATGTAGATTTTGAAGTACCGAAGTTTCAGAGGTTGTAAATCTTTAAAATAAAAACGTTTTTGAGAATCGCGAGAGAATCGTGATCTTTATTCCAAGCAAAAAAAATTGTGATGCTCATTTTTTCTAAAATCGTACAGCTCTAACATACACACATACTGTATATACATATACTGTACTATTCCAGCATCCAATATACCCTGTCGGAGTAAAACCCTTTCCTTTCCTTTTCCCCTTCTGCTCCTTTTCCTTTCCTTTCCCCCTTTCCTTTCTATTCCTTTCCCCTTCCTTCTTTCCTTACCTTTCCTTTCCTCTATCCCTCCATTCTGTGATCCTTTCCTTTTCCCCTTCTCCTCCTTTTCCTTTCCCATTCCCCTTTCCTTTCTATTCATTTAACCCTCCTTCTTTCCTTTCTACTTTCCTTTCCTCTATGCCTCCAGTCTGTGCTCCTTTCCTTTCCATTTCCCCTTCTCCTCCTTTTCCTTTCCTTTCCCCCTTTCCTTTTTATTCCTTTCCCCTTCCTTCTTCCCTTTCTCCTTTCCCTTCCTTACCTTTCCTTTCCTCTATCCCTCCATTCTGGGCTTCATTCCTTCCATCCTTTCCTTTCCTCTATCTCTTCATTCTGTGCTCCTTTCCTTACCTTTCATATCATTTCCGCTATCCCTCCATTCTGTGCTCCTTTCCCTTTCCCCTTCTCCTCCTTTTCCTTTCCCTTTCCCCGGCCTTCTTTCCTTTCTCCTTTCCTTTCCCCTTTCCCTTACACCTTCTCCTCCTTTTCATTTCTCTTTCCCCCTCCTTCTTTCCTTTCTCCTTTCCTTTCCTTTCCCCCTTCTTCCTTTCCTTTCTCCTTACCCCTTTCCTTTCATTTAAATTTTCCCTTTCCCCTTTCACCGTTCCTTTCCCCCTTTTCTTTCCATTCCTTTCCCCTTCCTCCTTTCCTTTCCCCTTCTTCCTTTCCTTCCCCTTCTCCTTTCCTTTCCACTTCTCCCTTTTCCTTCTTTTTTTCCTTCTCGTTTCAACTTCTCCCTTTCCTTTCCAAACCTTTTCTCCCCCCCCCTTCATTTTCTTGTTTTCCCCTTCCTTTTCCTTCCTTCTCTTCTCCTTCCTTCTATCCCTCCCTTTCCTATTCATCCCTCCTTCTCCTTTCCCTTTGCCTTTTTCCCTTTCCTTTTTTTTTCTTCCCCCCCCCCATTTTCTTTCCTTCCCTGCTTGCCTTTCTTTCCCTCTTCCCTTTCTTCCCCTTCCTTCCCTCCCTTTTTCTACCTTCCTCTCCCAACCTTCCTTTCATCCCTCCCTTTCTCTTCCTTCCCCTCCTGTGTCCTTCTCTCCCCTGAGACAGCCAGGTAACGACCATTTTTTAAAAACTCTAGATTTATCACATGACAGGTTTCTTTTATTGTAATGCTGGTAATACATCCGGGGCCCTGGGGACCTCTGGGCCTCTGGGGACCTCTGGGCCCCTTACAAAAAAAAAAAAAGGGGGTTGCCATCCGGGCCCCTTACAGGTGTACTGCCTGTACCCCCCTGATGGCAGCCCTGTGTACAGTGTATATCACATAGAATTAGGTGGATCGACGCATTTCACATACAAACTTGGGGGATCCACTTTTTCGTATGATCTTAGGATATGCAACTTTATTTATACATTAAAATACATTACAAAGCTGTATCCATACAATCACCATATCAGATATAGTAGAAAGGAGCTTGCAACACTAAAGTCCTTGAAGAGTAATTTATTGGTACATCGGAGTGACAATAAAACGATAAAGCTGACGCATTTCGGCAGAAGCCTTAGTTCAGTGTTTCTCAACTCCAGTCCTCAAGGCGCCCCAACAGGTCATGTTTTCAGGATTTCCCTCAGATGAAACAGCTGTGGGAATTACTAAAGCAGGTAAACTGATCAAATAACCTGTGCAAAACAATTGAGAGCCTGAAAGCATGACCTGTTGGGGCGCCTTGAGGACTGGAGTTGAGAAACACTGCCTTAGTCGTATCCAATTTAAGACAGATATGACAAGATATATAGTGGTTGATGCTTCCCTGGGGGGTACACTGAATCCTACTTTATTCATGCCTGTCTTACAGATTCTTGGACTACATACAACCCCAACTTTCTGTGACAGAGACAGGTCTGGCTGTTACCGATAGTAACAAGACTTATATTTGTTTAAATGGGTGAATTCTGAAGTCTCTGATTCTACGGACCAATCACAGTTTTAAAAGGCCTTGGATAATTCCACCCCCCTCCCCTTTTTCCCATTTCTGCCCTTTCTTTAACTGTCCTGGTACGTACCATGCATTTTTGATATACGTTACTCTGCAATAAACCCTATAGGAAGAAATATTTTTGCTCCTTTTCTACACAATATTTGTCCGCTAGCAACGGTAGAATACCTTTTTCTCTTTCCTCTCCATACGATGAGCCCTGAGGTCCATTCTGGAGTTTCCCATACGGGGGCAAGTGTGTGCTGATAAGATAGTGAGACCTGTTCTTTTCGATCATCCCCAAGTTTGTCCTGATGAAGCTAAATAGCAAAACGCGTTGACTCACAGGGGCTAACTGCTGTCCATTTGGTGTCAACCTTCTGTTCACATCATAGTTTTATGTATTTTTTTGTGTTCAATGTATGTTTTTTAACACTTTCTATACTTGATCTGTTTGTGAATGATTCGTTGTTAATAAAATAATTTTTTTTTTATTATACTCTCGTCCATCTTGCCTACAAAGTCCAAACTAGAGCCTTTGACTCTTCGTTTTTCCACAGACAAGATATATATATATATATATATATATATATATATATATATATATATATATATGCACTTAGACAGACTCCACCTATAAACAATTAGCATATTTAATTGATCACACATGTCATTGAAGTGAATAGTAATTAATCCTGTGCCAAAAGAAAAACGGAAAAGAAATCCAAGAAATATAACCGAGATTAAAAATTGAAAATTAGAAGAGAGTGTGGGAGGGAATAGTAGAAGATTCTACAGTTTATATCACATAGAATTTGGTGAATCGACACATTTCGCATACAAGCTTGCGGGATCCACTTTCTTGTATGATCTTAGGATATGGCAGATAATAGAAAATCTACAATAAACAAAATAATTGAAATACAATACAATAAATCCACCCCAGCCTGGGTATCACATAATCAGCATCAAACATAATACAATAATACCACAGATTTCAAGTAACACGGTTTACTAGCATTTCGCAATACGAGCTATTACTTAAAAAAAATCCTGACTGACTCCCTGAGCGTCGACTCGCAGAACGAGCAGGATTCAAGCCTCTGGGGTGTGCAGTACCGCATTTGGTCAGAGGAGCGGGGGCGCCGCTGACACTCGGAGCCGCTCAGAGACACTCAGAAACACTCAGAAACACTCCATTCCTGAGTGTCCTCGAGCCTCTCCGAGTGCATCCGAATGTCTCCGGTGCCCCCCCCACCTCTGGCCACATGCAGTACTGCATACACTAGCAGTGCTACTGAGTTACCATTATTTTCTAAACTCCCTTTGATATACAAGTGCTTTAGATTACATGCATACTTCTGGAACGATATATGCTCGTAATTCAAGGTTTTACTGTATATCAATAATGCACTGTGTCTCAGGGAAAGAGGGAGAGAGGAAAAAAGAGGAAAAAAAAATGACGAATATAAGCTGACAATTTTCTCCCAAATGTGTTCAAGTGCATTAAGAAAATTAGTTTCTTTCATCAATGCTTGCATTTATTTAATGTTCCTCTGTAAAAAAAATAAAAAAAAATGTAGAAGTAACTGCTACCTGCATCATAAACAACATTTATTGCACACACAAACCCATAAAAAATATTTAAAAAAAATAACAATTAAAAAAAATATATATATATATATATAAATACACCCTGTTCCAAATTATGCAAATTCTATTTCAGTGTCACAAAGAGTAAAGATTTAGTTTTTCAGTTTAACTCATGGATGACATTGTGTCTCAGGGCTCTTTTGATCACTGAAAACAATCTCGGACACCTGTGATAATTAGATTGCCAGGTGAGCCCAATTAAAGGAAAAACTACTAAAGGAGGGTGTTCCACATTATTAAGCAGAGCACCATTTTCAAGCAATATGGAGACGAAAAAGGATCTCTCTGCTACCGAAAAGAGTGAAATAGTTCAATGCCTTGGATGAGGTATGAAAACATTAGATATTTCCCGAAGACTTAAGCGTGATGATCGCACTATTAAGAGATTTGTGGCTGACTCAGAGCACAGACAGGTTTCGTGCAGATAAAGGCACATTGAGGAAGATTTCTGCCAGATCCATGCATCAGATCAAGAGAGCAGCTGCTAAAACACCATTACATAGCAGCAAACAGATATATGAAGCTGCTGGTGCCTCTGGAGTCCCACGGACATCAAGGTGTAGAGTCCTCCTGAGTCTTGCAACTGTGCATAAACCTTCCATTCAGCCACCACTAACTAATGCTCACAAGCAGAAACGGCTGCATTGGGCAGAAAAATACACTAATTTTCAAACAGTCCTGTTCACTGATGAGTGCCATGCAACCCTGGATGGTCCAGATGGATGGAGTAGTGGACGGTTGGTGGACGGCCACCCTGTTTCAACAAGGCTGTGACGTCAGCAAGGCGGTGGTGGAGTCATGTTTTGGGCCGGAATCATGGGAAGAGAGCTGGTCGGGCCCTTTAGGGTCCCCAAAGTAGTAAAGATGACCTCTGCAAAGTATATGGAGTTCCTGACTGACCACTTCCTTCCCTGGTACAGAAGGAAGAACTATGCTTTCCGTAATAAAATCATATTCATGCATGACAATGCACCATCTCATGCTGCAAAGAATACCTCTGTATCAATGGCTGCTATGGGGATAAAAGTCATGGTGTGGCCTCCATCCTCCCCTGACCTCAATCCTATTGAGAACCATTAGGAGCATCCTCAAGCAAAAGCTCTATGAGGGTGGGAGGCAGTTTACATCCAAACAGCAGCTCTGGGAGGCTATTCTGACATCTTGCAAACAAATTTAAGCAGAAACTGTCCAAAAACTCACAAGTTCAATGGATGCAAGACTTGTGAAGCTGCTATCAAATAAGGGGTCCTATGTTAAAATGTAACGTGACCTGTTTAAAATGTTTAAAAAGTTAAAATGTTGTTCAAAGTTTGATTGTAATAGCATTTGATTTCAGTAAATATGCTGCAAACACAACAAATGACAATTTTCAGTTCTTTACAACCTATAAAGTGTTTTGAAACTTACTGTGCGTAATAATTTGGAACAGTGCATTGTAAGTTTTTTATTTTGAAAAATCATATCATTAGGAGGTTTGTTCAATAAAATTTGAATTGTACTCTTAATAGTTGATAACATGAGAATAAGTGCCCGTTCACACTACCGCGACTTGGGATCCGACTTGTGTCGCCCCAAGTCGCGCGACATGAGAAATTACATTGAAGTGAATGAGAGCCGTCTTAATGTACACTACTGAAGTCGCTCCGACTTCAGAAAAGGTTCCTGTACTACTTCAAGGCGACTTCTAGGCGACTTGTACTCATTGATTTCAATGGAAGTCGCCTCCAAAGTCGGATCAGTGTCTTAACTGAAGCAACTTTACAGGAAGAGAAAATAGTTTTCTCAGGCAAACCCCTCCCTCCCACAGATCTGATTATTCTTTGATTGGCCACTGGCAAAGTCGCCTGTCCTGGCGGCGACCTGAAGTCGTATTGTAAGTCGCGCTGAAGTCACGCTGAAGTCGTCTCCAAGTCGCCTCGCAAAGTCGCGCTGGAAGTCGTGTTGCCCCTGTGTGAACCGGCACTTATGCTGACTGTTGTTTACATAAATTATTTGGGTAAATGAGAAAAAAATCATTGGCAAAATAATTTGGAACAGGGTGTAAGTAAAACAAAAAGGTTGGTTACACAACCAACGAAAGGGTAGGGGAGAAGGGGGGGGGGGCTCTTCACTGGGAAATAATAGATTGGACACCTAGGCACGGGGATATAGAAGGGGGAAGGTATGGCAAATTAAGGATAATGGGACCCCGAATAGAAGTAGTAACTTCTACGAAGGGAAGTGGTGGAGCAGATCAACCCCTACCATAGTCAAGCATGCACTAAGGAGGGAGGGACGGGGTGTTTTCCCCTTCTTTTTTTTTTCCTTTTTTTTCCTCTTTTTAGGTGGGGGGTTTTCTATATTTACATTTTTTTGGAGTAAAATATATTGAAATGTTTTTATTTATGTATTTTAGTACCGAACACAATATAAGGTTATATAATAATGATGTGATTTAAAAAAAAAAAAAAACAATAAAAATTTTGATAATAAAAAACAAAGAGGTTGGTTATAGGGTCTTTTTGTGTATTCATTTTGGGTACAGGTATAATAATAATAATAATGATTGAATGAATAAAAAAAAAACAATAGTTTCCCTATAAATAAAAGTTGTGGCTCGGTTGTGTTTACAGGCCGGGGACGTTGGTCCAGAAATGTCTTCGCTCTCCGGCCTTTGATGCCCCCCCTATACTTCTAGATGAATCTGGTTCCGTGTGACACAAACAGGGATTTCACAGCGTAACACTGGAGATCGGGGAAGAATGTCCGTATAATAGATTGTTGGTGATGTTCTTTCTCCCCCTCCCCACCGCCGGCCCGGTCCCAGCCGCCCCTCACAAGAGAAACACTGAATAACACATATTCATACGGCAAGAAAAAAAAAGCCCTGCTCAGCACTGGCACAAAGGACAATTCCTCACACAGACGAAGCCTTGTGCTGAGGCGATGGACGTGGAGCATTCAGCAGAAAGTGGTCAATTCACATGGAAATGAGGGAGCTGCCCCTCTCCTCGGCCCTCAGCCTGGTACTCAGCGGCTACAAAACAAGCTGCATGGAAAACAGATCCGTGGGGACACGAGACAAATAATAAATGATTTATATTGTACAGAAAACCTATTGCTATATAACAAGTCATAGTACTTGTTGGAACTGATACATGGGGGACAAGAGTTTCTCCTACTGATACAAGTCACAGTAGTTGTTGGAACTGATACATGGGGGACAAGAGTTTCTCCTACTGATACAAGTCATAGTACTTGTTGGAACTGATACATGGGGGACAAGAGTTTCTCCTACTGATACAAGTCACAGTAGTTGTTGGAACTGATACAGAGTAGACAAGAGTTCCTCTTCTTGATACAATAAGTTAAAGAAGTTGTTGGAACTGATACTTTGTGTTCTTGTTATAGACAGATGACAAGTCATAGTGCCTGCTGGAAATGATACATAGCTAACAAGCCTATCCCTTATTGATAGGCGATAGGGAGCATTAACTTTTCAAACTGATACTTACATTATGGGACCAAACATGGTGGACACCTGACCATTGTTGGACATCCCATTCCAAAACCATGGCCATTAAAGCTGAAGTTTAGGTATGGCAATATGTCCATACAGTGAGGTCCATATATATTTGGACACGGCACAATTTTTTTTCCAGGTATTTATTTACCAAAACATATTCAAGCTATAGTTACCATATATAATGGATATGGGCTGAAAGTGTACACTCTGAGGTTTAATTTGAGGGTATGTACATCCAAATCGGAGGAAGGGTTTAGGAATTACAGCTCTTAAGAATAGCTATCCCCCCCTTTTTCAAGGGACCAAAAGTAATTGGACAATTGAATCAAAAGCTATTTCATGGATAGGTGTGGGCTACTCCTTCGTTATTTCTTCATCAATTAAAGCGGAGCTCCCCTGAAACAAAAAATATTAAAAGTCAGCAGCTACAAATACTGCAGCTGCTGACTTTTAATATTAGGACACTTACCTGTCCTGGAGTCCAGTGATGTCCGCAGCAGAAGACGAGCGATCGCTCGTCACTCTGCTGCCCCCACCACCATCCTTCATGAGGGATCCAGGAAGTGAAGCCTTGCGGTTTCACTGCCCGGTTCCCTACGGCGCATTCGCGGGTCGCACTGCGCTGTTCTCACTGGTCCCTGTTGTGTTCTGGGAGCCGAGTGTCTCCCAGAACACAACTGGTATTCTGCGGGAAGTGACATACTACCCGCAGAATACCCGCAGAGAGGACACCCGGAAGTGGGTGCAAATACCTGTCTTAGACAGGTATCTGCACCCCCTCCCCCTGAAAGGTGCCAAATATGACACCGGAGGGGGGGAGGGTTCCGATGAGCGGAAGTTCCACTTTAGGGTGGAGCTCCGCTTTAAGCAGGTAAAATATCTGAAGTTGATTCCAATTGTGGTATTTGCATTTGGAATCTATTGCTGTGAACCCACATAATGAGTTCAAAGGAGCTGTCCATGCAAGTAAAATAGGCCATTGTAAGGCATTAAAAACAAAAACAAATCCATCAGAGAGATAGCAGCAACATTGGGAGTGGCCAAATTAACAGCTTGGTACATTCTGAGGAAAGAAGAATGCACTAGTGAGCTCCGCAACATAAAAAGGCCTGGACGTCCACAGAAGACAGTGGTGGATGATCGCAGGATCCTCTCTTTAGTAAAGGAAAACCCATTCACAACACCTAGACAAGTAAAGGACACTCTCCAGGAGGTGGGCATATCATTGTCAAAGTCTACAATCAAGAGAAGACTTCATGAGAGAAAATACAGAAGGTTCACCACAAGGTGCATACCATTCATAAGCCTGAAGAATAGAAAAGCCAGATTAGACTTTGCCAAAAAGCATCTAAAAAAAACAGACCAGTTCTGTAAAAGCATTCTTTGGACGGATGAAACTAAGATTAATCTATACCAGAATGATGGGAAGAAAAAAGTGTGGAGAAGGCTTGGAAAAGCTCATGATTAGGGATGAGCTTTATGTTCGAGTTGAACATGAGTTCGACTCGAACATTGGCTGTTTGCCCGTTCGGCGAACAGCGAACAATTTGGGGTGTTCGCGGCAAATTCGAAAAGCCGTGGAACACCCTTTAAAAGTCTATGAGAGAAATCAAAAGTGTTAATTTTAAAGGTTAATATGCAAGTTATTGTCATAAAAAGTGTTTGGGGACCCGGGTCCTGCCCCAGGGGACATGTATCAGTGCAAAAAAACTTTTTAAAAACTACAGTTTTTTCGGGAGCAGTCATTTTAATAATGACTTTTATCTGCATTGCCGGGACCCGAAAATTCATTAATAGCCGCGAGTAGTTTTAAATGACTTTTTTTCCTTCAAAAATTACATTTTGTGCAGGGAACCAAAATTTTTTAAAAAAATGCACCCTCCCCATGTTGAGGGCATGTGGCCTGGTACAGTTCAGGAGGGAGGGCGCTCTCTCGTCCCCCCCCCCCCTCTTTTCCTGCGGCCTGGCAGGTTGCGTGCTCGGATAAGGGTCTGGTATGGATTTTTGGGGGGAACCCCACGCCATTTCTTTTTACATTTTGGTGCAGGGTTCCCCTTATAATCCATACCAGACCTGAAGGTTGAACCATATTGTAGACTCATGCACTTTTTTCATGTGCTGTGATTTCATGGTTTCCTTTTTTTTTTCAGGGTTCGACAAGCACCGCAGAGCTCCAGCTTGGCCCTATGAAAGTATGTATGCACCAAAACTGCAGGATCCCAGTGGAAGCTGGAAATCACTGTAGTAGGCATGGGTGCTACAGTGATTGCCGCTGGCTTTCAGGTTCTGTGCCATGTGAACACATGAAGTCACTGAATCAGCATAGGCACCATTTAGAGAACACTTTGCATGTCCCTAATAAATGAAAAGTGTTCTCTGACTGTATGAGGTAGAGATTGTGTCATCACCATGCCTACTACAGTGATCTCAACTAGCTTTCAGGTCCCATGCCAAATGGCTGTCCTGCTGCTTACTGAACACAGGAAGACACTGTTTCGGCATGGGCACTGTTCAGAGAACACTTCACATTTTCTCTATAAATGCAAAGTGTTCTCTGATTGGATTAGGTGGAGATTGTGACATCACTGCCCTGTGATGTGACATCACTGTGCCTACTACAGTGATATCCACTAGCTTCCAGGTCCCATGTCAAGTGGTTGTCCTGCTGCTTACTGAACCGAGAAAGTCACCGGCTCAGCAGGGGCACCGTTCAGAGAACACATGCATTTTCTCTATTATTGCAACGTGTTCCCTCATTGGATGAGGTGGAGATTGTGACATCACTGTCCCATGACGTGACATCACCTTGCCTACTGCAGTAATCCCCACTAACTTCTGGGTCCAAACAGCTGTCTTGCTGCATTGTGAGCACAGGAGGTTGCCCACACGGAACAGGCCCCATTCAGTGAACACTTTGGATTTTATCAGTGACTACAAAGCATTACCTGATTGGACAAGGTGAAGAAGTGGGGCAGTGATGTCATAATTTCACCAGGTCCAATCATAGAATGCTTTGTATTCATTAAGAAAATGAAAAATATTGTCTAAATGGTGCCAAATTGGCAACCTCCTGAGTTCAGTAAGCAGCAGGGCAAACGCTCTACACAGGAACCAGAAGCTAGCGGCAATCACTGGAGGAGCGGTGTCTACTACAAGTATATGACTTCCAGCTTCCTGGGGGATCCCACAGGTAGGGTACATACAAACTTACATTGGCCCGGGCACCAAGATTTACATGATTGTGTCATTTCTTAGCCGGCATCTCAGTCCACAAAGTAGATGGTGAGCATGGATGATGCCTGAACAAGGATGGCCCTGTCCTTTTGAAAAGAAAATCAGATGAAGGCATTGAAAAGGGAAGTATTATAATATCTGCAAGCCTTACTTAGCAAGCTGCACTTAACATAAAAAGTGCCTAGGGCCACTTCAAATCTCCGCTTGTAAAGGGAACTTGTTACTTTGCCCAATGTTATGAAAATACGGGTTCACACAGTGAATCGCATCCACAGATAAAGCACAGAGAGCCACTTCGGCTTTTAGCTGGAAACATATTGAGAAAGAAATTTTCTGTCATGTCTCTCTAAGAGCTTCTCAGTAGAGGTGCGAGCAATTAGCTTGGTTTTCTCTAATTAAAACCCTGACATACGCACCTCAACAGACAACTCTCACATGACAAGAAAGTCAGCTTTGAATAAATTTACACTGTGTGCAAGTCAACGTCGCACTTCTGAGGCTGGCAAAAAAAAAGTTTTATTTACTGTAAATCTGAATGACATTCGCACCTTGACACCTGACTCGCCTTGCAACTATCCATTCCTGAAGGTTGTCGGTCATTGTGGTTATTGAAGTGGATGGGACAAAGACATCTAGACTCATGAATCCATTTCTACATGCAACCTCATCCGTAACCAATTCTACCATCCTAAACCCAAGCCAACTCATCCGTAATCAACTTTACTGACCTGAACCCAACCCACCTCATCCGTAACCAACTTTACCGACCTGAACCCAACCCACCTCATTCGTAACCAACTTTACTGACCTGAACCCATCCCACCTCATCCGTAACCAACTTTACCGACCTGAACCCATCCCACCTCATCCGTAACCAACTTTACCGACCTGAACCCAACCCACCTCATTCGTAACCAACTTTACCGACCTGAACCCATCACACCTCACCCGTAACCAACTTTACTGACCTGAACCCAACCCACCTCATCCGTAACCAACTTTACGGACCTGAACCCAACCCACCTCATCCGTAACCAACTTTACCGACCTGAACTGAACCCACCTCATCCGTAACCAACTCTACCGACCTAAACCCAAACCACCTCATCCTAACCATCTTTACCGACCTGAACCCAACCCACCTCATTCGTAGGCTTCCTGACGACGTCACAACGACGAAACGTACGTCGGGGTGTATCCCGGTCACGTTTTTACTTAGGGCCACTTCCGGTTTCTGTATACCACGGCAGTGGAACGCACGCTGATCCACCATAGTGCGAGCAGGATGGCTGCTTCTCATCCCTATTTGGTAACAGATGCGTTTTGCCTTCAGTGCCGAGAAAAGGCACATTTTAAAGTAAGCGGCCATTTGGCTTATGTTTTCAATTATTTGTTTTAATAAAATTGTATTACGCTATGGACCTGCTTTTTCATTTTTTCTGAATGACATTGAGGTGGAGTAATAACCAGATTCCAGCCATATCCTGTTGGTGTGTACCAGCAAAAGATCACAGACCCACAATCATACAAAACTCCACCTGACCTTCTTTTTAGTTAAAGGGGTAACGTGGTCTGGTGTGTAGGAAATTTACCCATATTCACCGGGTGTTGTCTCATAAAGTCTTTGGCAGTGGTGATGGTGTAAAGACCAGAGTTGCTTCACAAAAGATTTATGGACACTTTAAACATACAATATTTTCTTTGATCCTGTTTTTTTTACTTTTTGATGCACTTTGTTTATTGATGAAATATTCTTAAACACTGTAATGTTCATATAAGATTATTAATCATCTATTGAGCACTATACACATTATTTGTTTATGTATGTTATATGCAATTTAGCTCATTGTTTCAGCGCCCCCAATTAATACACAACCCACCTCATTCATAACCAACTTTATCGACCCATACTCAACCAACCTCTCCTGTAACCAACTTTACCAACCTGTACCCAACCAACCTCTCCCATGACCAACTTTACCAGCTCATAGCCAAACAACCTCACCTGAAACCAACGTTACCGTCCTGTACCCTGCGAACCTTACCCGTAAGTAGCTTCACTGACCCGTACCCAATTAACCTCACCAGTAACCAACTTTACCGACCCCTACCCAACTAACCTCACCAAATTTACTGACCCATAACCAACCAACCTCACCTGCAACCAACTTTACCAACCTGTACCCAGCCAACCTTATTTGTAACTAACTTTACTGACCCGTACCCAATCAACCTCACCTGTAACCAAGTTTACCAAACTGTACCCAACCAATCTCACCCATAACCAACTTTACTGACCCATACCCAACCAAGCTCTACCATAACCAACTTTACTGACCCATACCCAACCAACCTCGACCATAACCAACTTTACTGACCCGTAACCAACCAACCTCACCTGTAACCAACTTTACTGACCTGTAAACAACCAACCTCACCCATAGCCAACTTTACAAACTTGTAAACAACCAACCTCACCTGTAACCAACTTTCTGCTGTGTTACAAAACACAGAATCTCCATATGACGGAAGCTATTGCACATTACAAGATACTGCTGAGATATAGACTTGCCCCATATACAAAGAGACAGCCCAGTTAAACACCAGCTGATTCCAGCCTTCCCAACCAAAACTAGCCATATACCTGTTCCTGGCAGCAATTGAAGAACCTGGAAAAAATCCTTAGCCTCTTTTCAAGAAATTAAAGACTACATGAACCTGATTTTAGCCAATGAGAATTTGTAAAGCGTCCGTAATGATTTGCAAACCCAACCCCTAGCAACCTCTGGAGGAACCCCGTACAACCTCTGGAGGAACCCTCAAGGAACCCCTAGCAACCTCTGAGGGAACCCTCAAGGAACCCCTAGCAACCTCTGGAGGAACCCTCAAGGAACCCCTAGCATCCTCTGGAGGAACCCTCAAGAAACCACTAGCAACCTCTAGAGGAACCCTCAAGGAACCCCTAGCAACCTCTGGAGAAACCCTCAAGGAACCACTAGCAACCTCTGAGGGAACCTTCAAGGAACCCCTAGCAACCTCTGGAGGAACCCTCAAGGAACCACCCCCTGCAAACCCAACCCCTATCAACCTCTGGAGGAACCCTCAAGGAACCCCTAGCAACCTCTGAGGGAACCCTCAAGGAACCCCTAGCAACCTCTGGAGGAACCCTCAAGGAACCACTAGCAACCTCTAGAGGAACCCTTAAAGCGGAGGTTCCGCGGTCCATACATTTTTTTTTCTATGCATTTTATGCAAGAATGTATGCATTGTAATTACTCACTTCTTCCGCGCTGGTAAAGATTCCCTGTCCGTTTTGCGATAAAAAAAAACACTTTATATAATGTTTCCTGCATTTCCCATTTTGCTTGTAGGCATCTTGAAGCCCACAAGCATATTCTTCAGGGTAGCGATGTATGCTTGACTCCCAGCATTCATCGCGGTATTTCGGTATGCACAGAGCAGCGCCGTCAACACTTCCTGGTTGCCATCACAACGGGCATCAACAGTTAAAGTACATGCCCAGTTGTGATGCCATTCAAGAAAAAAGAAACAGCGCCCTCGTCACGTGACCGGGTAGACGAGTCACGTGACGATTAAATTATTGCGATGTTTGGAAGGAAGGCGTAATTATATTACTCCTGGAAAGCAGGACAGTTTGCTCCCAGGAGACATTGCAGGACAATGTCACAGAAAAGGACACGCCTACTCCCGCGGGAGGAAATCCCGGAAGTAGGAATAAAGAAACAAGAATAAAGAAAACTGCTCAGAAAAAAAAAAGTTAGTCTTTTAGTTATATACATGCAAAGAGGGACTGTTGACATGAAACTTCAAAATGTGGGTGAACCTCCGCTTTAAGGAACCCCCTAGAAACCTCTGGAGAAACCCACAAGGAACCTCTAGCAACCTTTGGAGGAACCCTGGTTGAGAAACTCTATTCTAGTCAATGTACATACTCTGTCCATTTGTCTTATCCCCCATACCGATTGTTATCTTTTCTTAAAATAATAAAAATAATTGAAAAAAAAATGGAGATGGAAGAATGTCAAAGGGATATATTAGATACTACTTGGACCATCAAGTAGTAGATGCCTTTCCATCTACTTTAAGAAATACAGGTATTCCTTATGTTTCTTTGTATCATTGTTATACTGCTTATTAAGGCGATAAGACATGCAAAAAGTGAATCCACTCCCTCTGACTTCCTATGGCCTAAGACTCAGCTAAGGAAGGTAACAACTGTCCGAATGGGTTTCAGTCTATAAATACAAACTGCCAAGATTACAGACGGACACATAAAACACCGAACTAAACAAGCAACAAACTTCCAGTGGAAATTTAAGCAGCAAACGTGAAATGCTCAATTACCTCTAAATAATGAGTCCATTTACCCATTATGGTTATTGTCTTTTATGTCCATCGACAGAAACATTGCGATCAGGCTGCAGGGGAAAGGGAAAAAATCTCAATTAGAACAGATCACTAACTGTGTAAAGATGTTGGATTAATGAAGGACTCATAGAAGAAGGGCAGATATTTCTGGAGAGAGCGACGAGCGGGGAGGTAACTGCTTGGATGCAATACTCGCCTAACCATAAGACATCATCGCACGCAAAGGAGGCAGAGTGATGGCACAGACTCGCCCTCACCGATATCATTCGGCAAAATGGAAAATCTTCATGTACAATAATGCCTCCATCTTTCAGAGCTCATTACTGCCCCCTATGGATGTCATAAACAGTAAAAATTCTGATTGTGAGTGCTAAGCCTTAGTACCTTAGTGAAATTAACGTCCCTATTCTCCAAAAATAATCCAATCACATCCACTAATTAATGGCCTTCTTATCTGTTTTTCATGAAATTGTTTTTCTAAGTGGCAGAAATAAATTGCTCATTGCTCAAGGAACCCCTAGCAACCTCTGTCGGAACCCTCAAGGAACCCCTAGCAACCTCTATCGGAACCCTCAAGGAACCCCTCACAACCTCTGTCGGAACCCTCAAGGAACCCCTAGCAACCTCTGTCGGAACCCTCAAGAAACCCGTAGCAACCTCTGTCGGAACCCTTAAGGAACCCCTAGCAACCTCTGTTGGAACCCTCAAGAAACCCCTAGCAACCTCTGTCGGAACCCTTAAGGAACCCCTAGCAACCTCTGTCGGAACCCTCAAGAAACCCGTAGCAACCTCTGTCGGAACCCTTAAGGAACCCCTAGCAACCTCTGTCGGAACCCTCAAGAAACCCCTAGCAACCTCTGTCGGAACCCTTAAGGAACCCCTAGCAACCTCTGTCGGAACCCTCAAGAAAACCATAGCAACCTCTGTCGGAACCCTTAAGGAACCCCTAGCAACCTCTGTCGGAACCCTCAAGAAACCCCTAGCAACCTCTGTCGGAACCCTTAAGGAACCCCTAGCAACCTCTGTCGGAACCCTCAAGAAACCCCTAGCAACCTCTGGAGGAACCCCTAGCAACCTCTGGAGGAACCCTCAAGGAACCCATAGCAACCTTTGTCGGAACCTTCAAGGAACCTCTAGCAACCTCTGTGGGAACCCTCAAGGAACCCCTAGCAACCTCTGTCTGAACCCTCAAGGAACCCCTAGCAACCTCTGTTGGAACCCTCAAGGAACCCCTAGCAACCTCTGTCAGATACCTCAAGAAACCCCTAGCAACCTCTGTGGGAACCCTCAAGGAACCCCTAGCAACCTCTGTCGGAACCCTGAAGGAACCCCTAGCAACCTCTGTCGGAACCCTCAAGGAACCCCTAGCAACCTCTGTCGGAACCCTAGGATTGCATGGATCCCTAGTCGAGACTGTGTTTTTCTGCCTCCTTGTAATGTCCTCCATGAGCTCCCAAACCTCTCCTTTTCTTCCCTCACTTCCTGTCCAGCATTTAGGGGGTTATATACCCCAGGAGGCATTGGGAAAGGAGGGGGGGGCAGAGCCAGGCGGCGCCTCACTGGTTTAATCCGGTGTTCTGTCAAAATAGGCAATTTGTCGAGATCTCCAATCACGTCACTTCCGGTTACTCTACAGCAGTGTTTCTCAATTCCAGTCCTCAAGGCGCCCCAACAGGTCAAGTTTTCAGGCTTTCCTTTATATTGCACAGGTGATTTGATCAGTTTCACTGCCTTAGTAATTACCACAGCCATTTCATCTAAAGGGAAATCCTGAAAACATGACCTGTTGGGGCGCCTTGAGTACTGGAGTTGAGAAACACTGCTCTACAGCATCAGTAATTGGAAAATTTGACGAGTTGGCTGTTTTGACACAACACCAGCAAACATCTAAACTCAGCTACACCATATTGTAAGCGGACATTGTTAGTCTGCCCGATACTAACAAGATGGCGGCCTCTAAGGCGGTGACAAATTTTTCCTCCTTCGCCGCTGTTCTGTCAAAACAGAAAACTCTTCGTATACCGGAGTGTATACAGTGCCTTGAAAAAGTATTCATACGCCTTGAAATTTTCCACAATTTGTCATGTTACAACCAAAAATGTAAATGTATTTTATTGGGATTTTATGTGATAAACCAACACAAAGTGGCACATAATTGTGAAGTGGAAGGAAAATGATAAATGGTTTTCCACATTTTTAACAAATAAATATTTGAAAAGTGTGGCGTACATTTGTATTCATTCCCCTGGGCCATTCTAACACATGAATAGGCTTTGATCTAAACCATTCCATTGTAGCTCTGGCTGTATGTTGAGGGTCGTTGTCCTGCTGGAAGGTGAACCTCCGCCCCAGTCTCAAGTCTTTTGCAGACTCTAACAGGTTTTCTTCTAAGATTGCCCTGTATTTGGCTCCATCCATCTTCCCATCAACTCTGACCAGCTTCCCTGTCCCCGCTGAAGAAAAGCATCCCCACAACATGAAGCTGCCACCACCATGTTTCACGGTAGGGATGGTGTGTTCAGAGTGATGTGCAGTGTTAGTTTTCTGCCACACATAGCGATTTGCTTTTAGACCAAAAGGGTCAATTTTGGTCTCATCTGACCAGAGCACCTTCTTCCACATGTTTGCTGTGTCCCCCACATGTTTGCTGTGTCCCCCACATGGCTTCTCACAAATTGCAAATCAGGCTTCTTATGACTTTCTTTCAACTTTTTGTTTTTCTTTGAGGATATCTTTTCTCACCCTCTGCCCGTTCTGAATCCTTTATTGGTCCTCATTGGCGAACTCCATCCTCACTTTGGATGAGTCGGAACTCTTACCATTGACCTGGCCAGTTGACACTCTGGCCAAAAGGTCCATATCCTTTCCCTTACCCCCTTACCCTTTTTGATACTTTCCTTCAACAATGGCTTTTTTCTTGCTACTCTTCCATAAAGGGCAGATTTGTCTCATGTCAAAATCGCATCGCATCGCATCAATGTGAACCTAGGCTAAATGCTATTTCTGAGCTTCCAGAAGGCAGGGGGTGGGGATCTGATGTCACACACTGGTGTAGAGAAGAGAGCAGGTAGCTGAAAATAGTCTGAGACTTGAGTGGAGGGAATGGACACACCCCGCTCTACACAGTCTCATAGGGAGACATGCACAGCTGAGGCTGTCAATAAGGAGGTGGGGGGGGGGGGGGCGTCTCATGGGACTTTTCAGTTTTCATTGGTATGAAAATGGACCTGAGCTCAAAAAGTGAAGATTTGCTATGACAGAGAACTAAAAATAATAATTGCCCCTGAAGAGTACCCCAAAAAATTGCCTTTTTTTCCGTCTGTAATTCCTTACTTAAAGAATTAGCAGTGCAGTTCCTGCAGGTTGCTGGGCTGTGCTGGGGACCCCCCCCCCCCCCGTTCCTAGAAAATCCTCCACCTCTCCAGCCCCTCCCACCCAGAGAGCGGCGGCCGTGTCATTTTTGTCAGGCGTCAAGAGAGAATGGAAGAGGTGCAGTTACAGCGCCGTAATTATCCGTGATGAGCAGACTTGTGTAAGAACATGGCGGTGCGCACTGACAAGCTGTCAGAGAATATGTGCGGATCGCTTGCAAAAAATTACAGACGACAAATTCTATTCGCCGTGACGATCCGTTAGTCTGCGGTGGGGGGGGGAGGGGTGCGTGTAATTTAAAAAAAGTATTTGATTGTGAAGGAGGAGATGCTTTGATCCATAAATAACCTATTTATTTAGAGGGAAATGTATCTTTGTTTTTACCCAACATTCACTAAATTTTCACCCAACATTCCCTCAACTTTCACCCAACATCCACTCAACTTTCACCCAACATTCACTCAACTTTCACCCAACATTAACTCAACTTTCACCCAACATCCACTCAACTTTCACCCAACATCCACTCAACTTTCACCCATCATTCACTCAACTTCCACCCAAAATTCACTCAACTTTCACCCAACATCCACTCAACTTTCACCCAACATCCACTCAACTTTCACCCAACATCCACCCAACTTTCACCCAACATCCACCCAACATCCACTCAACATCCAACCAACATCCACTCAACTTTCACCCAACATCCACTCAACTTTCACCCAACATTCACTCAACTTTCACCCAACTTTCATTCAACATCCTCCCAACATCCACTCAACTTTCACCCAACATTCACTCAACTTTCACCCAACATCCACTCAACTTTCACCCATCATTCACTCAACTTCCACCCAAAATTCACTCAACTTTCACCCAACATCCACTCAACTTTCACCCAACATCCACTCAACTTTCACCCAACATCCACCCAACTTTCACCCAACATCCACCCAAGATCCACTCAACTTTCACCCAACATTCACTCAACTTTCACCCAACATCCACTCAACTTTCACCCAACATCCACTCAACTTTCACCCAACATTCACCCAACATCCACTCAACTTTCACCCAACATCCACCCAACTTTCACCCAACATTCACTCAACTTTCACCCAACATCCACCCAACATCCACTCAAATTTCACCCAACATCCACTCAACTTTCACCCAACATCCACCCAACTTTCACCCAACATTCACCCAACATCCACTCAACTTTCACCCAACATTCACTCAACTTTCACCCAACTTTCATTCAACATCCTCCTAACATCCACTCAACTTTCACCCAACATTCACTCAACTTTCACCCAACATCCACTCAACTTTCACCCATCATTCACTCAACTTCCACCCAAAATTCACTCAACTTTCACCCAACATTCACCCAACATCCACTCAACTTTCACCCAACATCCACTCAACTTTCACCCAATATCCACCCAACTTTCACCCAACATCCACTCAACTTTCACCCAACATCCACTCAACTTTCACCCAACATTTACCCAACATCCACTCAACTTTCACCCAACATTCACTCAACTTTCACCCAACTTTCATTCAACATCCACTCAACTTTCACCCAACATTAACTCAACTTTCACCCAACATCCACTCAACTTTCACCCAACATCCACTCAACTTTCACCCAACATCCACCCAACTTTCACCCAACATCCACTCAACTTTCACCCAACATCCACTCAACTTTCACTCAACATTTACCCAACATCCACTCAACTTTCACCCAACATTCACTCAACTTTCACCCAACATTCACCCAACATCCACTCAACTTTCACCCAACATCCACTCAACTTCCACCCAACATTCACTCAACTTTCACCCAACATTCACTCAACTTTCACCCAACATCCACTCAACTTTCACCCAACATCCACTCAACTTTCACCCATCATTCACTCAACTTCCACCCAAAATTCACTCAACTTTCACCCAACATTCACCCAACATCCACTCAACTTTCACCCAACATCCACTCAACTTTCACCCAACATCCACCCAACTTTCACCCAACATCCACTCAACTTTCACCCAACATCCACTCAACTTTCACTCAACATTTACCCAACATCCACTCAACTTTCACCCAACATTCACTCAACTTTCACCCAACATTCACCCAACATCCACTCAACTTTCACCCAACATCCACTCAACTTCCACCGAACATTCACTCAACTTTCACCCAACATCCACTCAACTTTCACCCAACATCCACTCAACTTTCACCCAACATTCACTCAACTTTCACTCAACATCCTCCCAACATCCACTCAACTTTCACCCAACATTCACTCAACTTTCACCCAACATCCACTCAACTTTCACCCATCATTCACTCAACTTCCACCCAAAATTCACTCAACTTTCACCCAACATCCACTCAACTTTCACCCAACATCCACTCAACTTTCACCCAACATCCACCCAACTTTCACCCAACATCCACCCAAGATCCACTCAACTTTCACCCAACATTCACTCAACTTTCACCCAACATCCACTCAACTTTCACCCAACATCCACTCAACTTTCACCCAACATTCACCCAACATCCACTCAACTTTCACCCAACATCCACCCAACTTTCACCCAACATTCACTCAACTTTCACCCAACATCCACCCAACATCCACTCAACTTTCACCCAACATCCACTCAACTTTCACCCAACATCCACCCAACTTTCACCCAACATTCACCCAACATCCACTCAACTTTCACCCAACATTCACTCAACTTTCACCCAACTTTCATTCAACATCCTCCTAACATCCACTCAACTTTCACCCAACATTCACTCAACTTTCACCCAACATCCACTCAACTTTCACCCATCATTCACTCAACTTCCACCCAAAATTCACTCAACTTTCACCCAACATTCACCCAACATCCACTCAACTTTCACCCAACATCCACTCAACTTTCACCCAATATCCACCCAACATCCACTCAACTTTCACCCAACATCCACTCAACTTTCACCCAACATTTACCCAACATCCACTCAACTTTCACCCAACATTCACTCAACTTTCACCCAACTTTCATTCAACATCCACTCAACTTTCACCCAACATTAACTCAACTTTCACCCAACATCCACTCAACTTTCACCCAACATTCACTCAACTTTCACCCAACTTTCATTCAACATCCACTTAACTTTCACCCAACATTCACTCAACTTTCACCCAACATCCACTCAACTTTTACCTAACATTCACTCATTTTACATATAAATCTTATGAAACAAAAAAATGGTGAATCTTGGGTCATAGTTCTGCATTCACTCAACTTTCACCCAACATCCACACATCTTTCACCCAACATCCACTTAACTTTCACTCAACTTTCACCCAACATTCACTCAACTTTCACCCAACATTCACTCAACTTTTACCTAAAATTAACTCAACTTTCACCCAACATCCAAACTTTCACCCAACATCCACTCAACTTTTACCTAACATTCACTCAACTTTCACCCAACATTCACTTTTACACATAAATCTTATGAAACAAAAAAACATTAAAAAAATGGTGAATCTTGGGTCATAGTTCTGCATCCACTCAACTTTCACCCAACATCCACACATCTTTCACCCAACATCCACTTAACTTTCACTCATTTTTCACCCAACATTCACTCAACTTTCACCCAACATTCACTCATTTTACATATAAATCTTATGAAACAAAAATAAAAAAATGGTGAATCTTGGGTCATAGTTCTGCAAATTTGTGGGTGAAAACACTTGATAAGTAAACCCCTTAGGCTGAGTTTATACTTTTCTGTTGTGGAACATTTTGAATGGTACCCCATACACATGCATTTTGAGCATGGGGGGGGGGGGTGGAGGGTGTGTGTTCTTGTTTTATTTTTTCATTTGAAATAAATAACAGATGAACATTGTAAGCACCACTGTCAGTGGTAAATGGTAGACTTGTGCACAACGGAAAAATTTGTTCCGTTTCGGTTCGTTTCTTTCCGGTCCTGTTGATTCGTAATCATTCGTAATTTTGCTAGACGGGATTTTTCGTGTTCGGACTCATTCGTATTTTTGCAAGCGACATTTTTCGTTGAATTTTTTGTTGCTTTATAATTCGTACTTTCGGTAGAGTACGTTGTTTTTCGTTGATTCTGGACACAACTCCTACTTTCGTAACTTTTTTTGGGTTCGTACTTTCGGTAGAGTACATTGTTTTTCGTTGATTCTGGACACAACTCCTACTTTCGTAACTTTTTTTGGGTTCGTTGATTCGTAATTTTCCGTGTCTCTCTCACAACGACGCTGCCTATTATGCCTAATGTGCTTCGAATGGATTTGTACTTTTCTAAATACATAGCGGTTATTTGTAATGATTCGAAATCTCGTATTTTACTTTCGTTTTTAACATGCGGCTATAGGCTCCGCCCCTGTACACCATTTTGAGAGGGTTCAGCACGGTGAGGGAGAAGCAGAGAGCAGAGCAGAGTGTTATTGTGCTTGGAATGGATTCGAAATCTCGTATTTTACTTTCGTTTTTTACATGCGGCTATAGCCTCCGCCCCTGTACACCATTTTGAGAGGGAGTTCAGCACGGTGAGGGAGAAGCAGAGAGCAGAGCAGAGTGAGTGTTATTGTGCTTCGTATGGATTCGTACATTCGTAACTTTTTCATAACGAATTATGCCGAAGACATTCGGGCATTCGCTATTTGCGGTATAATTTATTTCGGATTCGGTCTTATTCGTAATTGCTTTGTTCGGAAATTCGAATGCTTCCGAATGTCCGAAAGTTGCTAAATTCGGACGAATTTCAATTCGTTACGAAATGAATTGCACAAGCCTAGTAAATGGTTTGTCTTAAAAAGGTAGTAAACCGCCCAAAAAAAAACCCCCAAAAGAAAACATTTTCCCTGCAAGTCATTTTTTCATCTTTCCATCTATTAAATCTTCTGCCCTTGTTGTTGTTTTAACTTTGGAGAGTAATTTTTTTTTTCTTCGGCCAGTAAATACCTTATACAGCGGCGGACTTCGGGGGTAGCGGACTCCAGCGACATCGGCGGGCTCCAGCAGCAGGGGGCTTCTATGAATGGTGGGCGAGCTCCTGTGTCTTTTCTGTGGCTCCTCCCTTCTTCTCCTAGGCGTCCAATAGGATCGTCTGTCCTTTCAGCCAATTGGGTGACGGGTATCAGACCCACTTCCCGATTGGCCGGAGGAAGATCAGTTTGGCAACAGCGAATGAATATGGGTGGGTTGGCTCCGGATACAATGCTCTGCGCCCCGAGTCCACCCTATTTTGAAGCCTATTAGAGCCTCAGGCTCTAATCAGTGCTTTAAAAAAACACCCCCCGCCCACCGCCGCCATAGAAATTTCATGCGCCCGGAGTTCTGAAAGGGTCTGGGCACATGGTAAGGGAGGGCGGCAGGGAATGGATGGGGGGGGGGCGGCGCCAGTGCACCCACAGTGGAAGGGCCACCACTGTTCTCGTGAGTTTCCCAGGAAGCAAAGGGGGGGTGAGTCATAAGAGGGCCAATGAGAGCTGCAGAGCTGGAGGCGTGTGTCTGTGTAAATCCAGGAAGTGAACAGGCAGCAGCTTCAGCTGCCCACAGCTAAAATGGCTGCAGCCAGATTCAGTGGAGGGAGATTTCTGCAGCATATTTGACAAGTACAGAATCACAGTATATATAAAATAATATGCAAAGTGGTTGGAGGGAAGCTTCAGAATGGCAAAGATGTTTTTATTACAAATTATGTGAGCAGACTGCAGTTCCTCTTTAAGGGAAAAAAAAAAAAAGCTTAAAAAAGAAAACAAATGCAGCCACTACATCTGAGAATTGGTAAGCTGCAATATAATAAATGTGTACTTTTGGGTTTCTTACCACTTTATTACTACTTTGGTTTTTTGTTTTTTTAGGGCAAATGAGACTTTCTGTCTTGCAAAAAAAAAAAAAAAAATGTTTTAATTTCTATGCAATCTGAAGACAAAAAGGTAACAAAACAAATTTGATCAGTGTTAGTTTAAAAAAAATTTTTTTTATCATTTGCCTCATTTACAATGACCCTACAATTATTGTCCCGGTAAAAAAAGCATTGCAAGTGAAATCAGTTTTGTTTGTTTTTTTTATGTTCCAAAAAATGTGGTTAGAACGTTGCTCATAAAAAATAAATAAAAATAAAATCAGCTGAAAAATAATAGTTAAGAAGAGAAGGGGAAGAAGGAGTTAATGAGGGCTGATAAAAGTAAACGATTGTTACTTTGTATCTCTTTGACTCCAGTTTGAATCATGTTACATTGAGGGGAATATATCAACGCTGGAGCAGACAGAATCTGGAGCTACTCTGCACAGCAACCAATCAGCTTCTAGCTTTCATTTTCAAAGTTGAACTGAACAAGCTGAAGATCGATTCTGTCTGCCGCTGGATTTACACAGCAACTCCAGGCTGTCATATTGACGGTTGGAAATAATTAGCAATGGCAGCGAGGCAGAAGGACAGGACGCAATTCGCTGGTCCTGTGTACTTTCATTGTATTTCTTTGGATGTGTGTAGAACTCCCAGTGCCCTCAACTGGCTAAAGGTCAAATAAAAAAAGAAAAAGAAAAAAAAATGTTTGCTGCAAAACTCACATTCAATCCAAAACTGTCCTTTGCAGTACTTCTTTTCCTCCACAAGATGACTTCTGTTCTCCAGATTGAATGATGGCCAGCATCATGTAGCCCACTTCCTCTGAGCCCAGATTGTCTTGAAACCCCCCCCCCCCCCCCCCCGTGACTGTACAGCGAAAGGAGAAGCACCACAGTGATGACCTCATCTCTCTGTCACTCTGATCTCTCCTATTATTAGCATGCTCATTGTCAGCAGATGGACTGTTTGGCTCGTTGTGTGGTTGCCCCCTCTCCCCGTCTGAGCTCCGCTGTACAGGGACTGCAAGAGGCTGATACCAGGTCATATTCAGATACTTACACTGCTTGTATTATATTTGATGACTATTTATGAATACCAATCTGCATTTTTTTTTTTTGTCTTTTATATATTATCTGCTTTTATATATATATATATATATATATAATATATATATATATATATATATATATATTTAGAAGAACGTTTTCTTTAAATCTTATTTTTCCTGTATTTAAAAGATTACATTTAATAATTAATAATTATTACCGATCTGCATTTATGTATGATTTTTATATCTTTTCTGCCTTTATTTATTAGAAGAAAAATTAATGATTATAAAAGAATTCCGATCTGCATTTTTTTTTTTTTTTTGTCTTTTATATCTTTTCTGCCTTTATTTATATATATTTAGAAGAACACTTTTTTTTTACAATTCTATTTTGCTTGTATTTAAAAGATTACATGTAATGGATATATTTAGCGTTCCAAAGCACACTTTGGAACCAACCGATGCGATAAAAATATATATATATGTATATATATATATATATATATATATATATATATATATATTTATATTTTTAAATCTTGTTTTGCTTCTATTTAAAAGAGTACATTTAATGATTAATAATTATTACTGATCTGCATTTATATATGGCTTTTATATCTTTTCGGCCTTTATTTATTATAAGAAATCTAAAGATTATAAAAGAATACTGATCTGCATTTTTTTGTCTTTTATATCTTTTCTGCCTTTATTTATTAAAAATATAAATATATATATATATATATATATATATATATATATATATATATATATTTATTTATTTATTTATATTTTTAAATCTTGTTTTGCTTCTATTTAAAAGATTACATTTAATGATTAATAATCATTACCAATCTGCATTTATTTATGGCTTTGTTTTCTGCCTTTATTTATTAGAAGAAAATGCAATGATTATAAAAGAAAAAGAATACCGATCTGCATTTTTTATTTTTGTCTTTTATATTTTTTTTCTGCTTTTATTTATATATATTTAGAAGAACCCTTTTTTTTTTACAATTCTATTTTGCTTGTATTTAAGAGATTACATCTAATGGATATATATATATATATATATATATATTTTTTTAATCTTATTTTGCCTCTATTTAAAAGATTACATTTAATGATTAACAATTATTACCGATCTGCATTTATTTATGGCTTTTATATCATTTCTGCCTTTATTTATTAAAAATATAAATATATATATAAATATATATATCATCTAAATATATATATTTATATATTTATTTATTTATATATATTTATATTTTTAAATCTTAATTTGCTTCTATTTAAAAGAGTAATTTTTTAGATTAATAATTACTACTGATCTGTATTTATTTATAACTTTATATCTTTTCTGTCTTTATTTATTACAAAAATTTAAAGATTATAAAAGAATACTGATCTGCATTTTTTTTTTGTCTTTTATACATTTTCTGCCTTTATTTATTTAAAAAAATAAAAATAAATATATATATATATATATATATATATATATATATATATTTATATATAATATATTTTTAAATCTTATTTTGCTTCTATTTAAAAGAGTACATTTAATGATTAATAATTACTACTGATCTGCATTTATTTATGGCTTTTATATATTTTCTGCCTTTTTTTATTATAAGAAATTTATAGATTATAAAAGAATACCAATCTGCAATTTTTTTGTCTTTTATATCTTTTCTGCTTTAATATATTTATGTATATGATAACTAAAAGAATATAATTTTTTTTTAAATCCCATTTTCTGGCTTATTCTCTAAGAGAGAAGCACTTATTTCCCGCACTTTGCGTTTCTCCTCGGAACGCGCGGCTTTCACCAGACAATAAACTGTCGCTGGCTGATATTTTGGCCCAGTTACAAAGTTTTATAAATGTCCCTCGATGCGTCATTAACAACTTAACACACACTTAGTGCAATGTTTGGGAAACAACGCTGCAATTAGCGCACAGTGATGTCATCACAAAAGTGGGTTACAAAAACAGAATGCATAACCTTCTCCTGCGAGAAAAACAGGTGTTAATCGGTGAAAACTCCATGAGTCAGCTTCTGGGTGGAGGAAAGAGAATGCAGCAATGTTTTCATCTGCTATTCCTGGTGCACCGAACCGCATGTTATCTCATTAGAGCTTAAAGATGACCTCCGGCCTTCCCTTTAGTCTTGCACAGTTGTAGCGGCTCCTCTCCAGGACTGAAATGGCTTCCTCTGATTTCACTGCACACTGTGAGCTTCTCACAATGTGCATTTGAAGCTGCAGCAAGTCAGATAGAGCTCCACCTCATTTCCTGGCTGGAGGACGTCCAGCATCATCTAGTGCTTTTCTCCCCAGCCTGACTGTCCCAGGCCCGCCCTTTTCATTTATTGGACTTCAAATCATAGTGTGCAGTGAAATCAGAGTGAAGCCCTGTACACACGGTCGGATTTCCGATGGATTCTAATCCGATGGATTTTTCCATAGGAAATTCGATGAAGCTGACTTCCATCAGTCTTACCTGCACACCATCAGTCAAAAATCAGACCGTCCCAAACGCCGTGAAGTAAAACACTCCGACAAGCCGAGAAAAATTAAGTTCAATGCTTCTGAGCATGCGTCTACTTATCGTTTTTTTTCCCATCGGATAAATTTAAAACATGTTCTATTTTTTTTCACCGATGGGGCCCATACACGATCAGTTTGTCCGATGAGAAAAGTCCATCGGACTGTTTTCATCGGTAAAACCGATCGTGTGTACACGGCTTAAGCCATTTCAGTCCAGTGCACAGCTTGTAAGACTAAAGGAAAAGCTGGAGGTCAGATTTAAAGCTTACCTCCAGGTTGGTTTAGCCCATCCTACCCTCCTACCCAAGCAAAGAAACTTCTGAGTCTGAGACCCCTTAGAACAGCCTTTCTCAACCAGGGTTCGGTGGAATCCTAGGGCTCCTCCAGAGGTTGCCAGGGGTTCCTTGAGGATTCCTCCAGAGCTTGCCAGGGGTTCCTTTCAGAGGTTGCCAGGGGTTTCTTGAGGGCTCCTCCAGAGGCTGCTAGGGGTTCCTCCAGGGGTTGCTAGGGGTTCCTCCAGAGGTTGCCAGGGGTTTCTTGAGGGTTCCTCCAGAGGTTGCCAGGGGTTCCTCTCAGAGGTTGCCAGGGGTTCCTTGAGGGCTCCTCCAGAGGTTGCCAGGGGTTCCTTGAGGGCTCCTCCAGAGGTTGCCAGGGGTTCCTTGAGGGTTCCTCCAGAGGCTGCTAGGGGTTCCTCCAGGGGTTGCTAGGGGTTCCTCCAGAGGTTGCCAGGGGTTCCTTGAGGGCTCCTCCAGAGGTTGCCAGGGGTTCCTTGAGGGTTCCTCCAGAGGTTGCCAGGGGTTCCTTTCAGAGGTTGCCAGGGGTTCCTTGAGGGTTCCTCCAGACTCTGCTAGGGGTTCCTCCAGGGGTTGCTAGGGGTTCCTCCAGAGGTTACCAGGGGTTCCTTGAGGGTTCCTCCAGAGGTTGTCAGGGGTTCATTGAGGGTTCCTCCAGAGGTTGCCAGGGGTTCCTTTCAGAGGTTGCCAGGGGTTCCTTGAGGGTTCCTCCAGACTCTGCTAGGGGTTCCTCCAGGGGTTGCTAGGGGTTCCTCCAGAGGTTACCAGGGGTTCCTTGAGGGTTCCTCCAGAGGTTGTCAGGGGTTCATTGAGGGTTCCTCCAGAGGTTGTCAGGGGTTCATTGAGCTGTGGCTGATTGACCTCCCATTTGATGGTGCCTGCATTGTTTCAGACCACTTGGCAGAGCCATCAGCATGACACCAATTATCTTTGGAACCAACCGATGTGATAAAAAGATGGGACCTTAAAGGCTCCGTACAAAAGGCAATGCGACACAACTAACATATATATAAAAATATACAAAGTGTATTAATCGCAATTAATTGATAAAACCATATACAGACATATTATTTTTTCTTCCTCAGTTTCACAGATAGTGAAAAAACCCGAAATGCATCATTTGATTTTGGAGAGATACATATACATACTATACTATACATAGTCCATATGCTAATGCTCGCACCTTCTTTAGGAACTCCAGGTGCGACGCGTTTCACAGCCTGAACCTTCTTCAGAGACAAAATGCGGAATAATCACAACTGTAAAAAAAAAAAAAAAAAACATATCATGTATAATAGGCACCCCAAGCCACCATTAGGACACCAGTGGTAATGACCCCAACTTTCCCCCAGCTGTAAGGTGAAGAGATGTTGTCAACAGCACTGGATCATGCAGTCCATCTGAAGCTCTTAAGATGGATCTGAATATCTCGGATGAGAAGCATTTGTTCGAGACTGGTTGCATCGCTGGTTGGCATGTGTTCTGTTGCTGCCCCGGTCTCCTCTCTGCGTGGTCCAGTGCTGTTGAAGCCATCTCCCGCCCCTTTTGGCTGGGGGAAAGTTGGGGTCATCATTGCCATGAGCTGCCTGATAGTGGCTCGGGGTGCGTATTATACCTGATATATTTATGTTTGTTTTTTGTTTTTTTAAGTTGTGATACTTTCACGCTTTGTCCCTGAAGAAGCAAAGGTTCGGGCTGCAAATTGTGTCAAACCTATATTGGGTTTAGTAGAGATTCCCCAAAATCTGAAAATTATTTTAGAGGTTCTTCTGGAGTTAAAAAGGTTGAGAAAGGCTGTCTTAGCAGAATAGTCATTGATAGCATGGGTCAGAGGAAGTGAGTTGAATGATGTTGGACATCATTCAATCCAGACAAGCATTGCTGGACCTCGGAGAGCACTCTCTGCATGAGACAATGGCAGAGAACCGGCGAGTACTGCTTGGAAAGCTGCTTTTTTTAATTTATTTTTATTGGATTAGGGTGTTCCAACCAGGGTTCCTCCAGAAGTTACTAGGGGTTCCTTAAGGGTTCCTATAAAGGTTGCTAGGGGTTCCTTGAGGGTTCCTCCAGAGGTTGCTAGGGGTTCCTTAAGGGTTCCTCCAGAGGTTGCTAGGGGTTCCTTGAGGGTTCCTCCAGAGGTTGCTAGGTTGCTTTTGACATTTTATCTTATCAGTACCAGTAAAGTCATTCAAATAGTAGTTTGGGTTTTTGTACAGGTTCCTAGGGGTTCCTTGAGGGTTTCTCTAGAGGTTGCTATGATTTCCTTGAGGGTTCCTCAGGAGTAGTGATGAGCCGAACACCCCCCTGTTCGGTTCGCACCAGAACCCGCGAACGGACCGAAAGTTCGAACGAACATTAGAACCCTATTAAATAGAATGGATGCAAACGTTCGAATTCTAAAGTGCTAATTATAACAACTATTATGCATGTTATTGTCCTAAAAAGGGTTTGGGAACCCGGGTTCTGCACCAGGGGACATGTATCAATGCAAAAAGAAGTTTTAAAAACGGTCGTTTTTCGGGAGCAGTCATTTTAATGATGCATAAAGTGAAAAAAAAAAGTCAAATATTCCTTTAAATATCGTACCTGGGGGGTGTCTAAAGTATGCCTGTGAAGTGCCACGTGTTTCCCGTGTTTAGAACTGTCCCTGCACAAAATGACACTTCTAAAGGAAAAAAAAGCCATTTAAAACTGCTTGCGGCTTTAATGTAATGTCTGGTCCCGGTAATATGGATGAAATTCTTTAAGAAAAATGGCATAGCTACCCCATGACCCCCCCCCCCCACCCCAGCCCATTACCAGCCCCTTTGGGTCTTGTATGGATATTAAGGGGAACCCCGCACATAAAATAAAAAAGGCCCTATATACTCTGAACAGCCCTATACAGGCGGTGCATACAAGACAGGGACTGTAGGTTTGTTCTTATGTAGAATCTGTTTGTAATTTTGAACAGGTACATTGTTGAAGTGTAGCTCCAGACCAAAAATCTATTTTTAAACTTTTTGGAAAACATAGGTAAGGGTTATCACCCCTGTAACATTTGTTTTGCTGTCTGTGCCCCTGTTCAGAACATTTCACCTCACTTTCCGTCCCAATGACAACTGTTTTTGAAATGTGGTGTTTTTCTTGAAACAAGGATTGCTGATAAAGCATCAGTACAGAGGAGACACCTTTCTCCCATATTTATTCTTACAGGAGAGAATTTTCCTTCCTAGTGGTAGATTTCCTCTCACTTCCTGTTGTCTTCTTGCGTTTGCAAGTAGGAGTCGTTTGTAAGTTGGATGTTTGAAAGTAGGGACCTGCCGTATATACTCTGCAGAAATAGGCCCCTTAGTTGTTGGTGTTGGCACAACACTGTAAGCACTCACAGTTACTCTTGGTTGGTGCTGGAACGCCCTGCTGTCAACTATTATGTCAGGAATTTTAATTACATATAATTGTTGAACAGTGGTAGTAAAAATTGGGCCTTTGATGGTGGTGCTGGTGCCACAACACTGTAAGCCCTGACAGTTACTCTTGGTGGGTGCAGCAATGGGCCCTGCTGTGAATTATTAGATCAAGAATTGTAATTACATGCCCCTGTTGAACAGGGGCTGAAAAATTGGGCCTTAGGCACTGGTGGCACAACACTGCAACCCCTCACAGATACTGTACTTGGAGCACAGCAATGAGCCCTGTTGCAAAGTATTGCTTCAAAAATTGTAATGACACGCCCCTGTTAAACAGGGGCTGAAAAATTGGGCCTTAGGCACTGGTGGCACAACACTGCAACTCCTCACAGATACTGTACTTGGAGTACAGCAATGAGCCCTGTTGCAAAGTATTGCTTCAAAAATTGTAATTACACGCCCCTGTTAAACAGGGGCTGAAAAATTGGGCGTTAGGCACTGGTGGCGGCACCCATAAACAAAAATGATCTTCCAAGCTATCATCATCAATCGTATCATTGAGGACTCGGAGGAGGAGGATAGCCAGTCAACATAACAGCACAGGCACTCAGCATCAGCATCAGTCTTGAAGGGATGTGACATGTTAAAATCAATTAGTCTGTTATATCAGCATCAGGTGTGTGGTAGCTGGTGGTGATCCAAGACTGGTTCATCTTGATGAAAGTCAGTCGATCAACCGAGTCGGTGGACAGGCGCACCCTGTGATCCGTGACAAATCCTCCAGCAGCACTGAATGTGCGTTCCGAAAGAACGCTGGATGCAGGACAGGCCAGTAGCTCAATTGCATACTGTGCAAGCTCTGGCCAGTGATCCATCCTCAAGACCCAGTAAGCCAGAGGATTTTCGGTGGGGAAGGTGTCCAAGTCTGACCTTGCCCCTAGATATTCCTGCACCATGTTTATCAGACGCTGGCGATGGTTGCTGGAACCGATCATACTTTGGGGCTGCGGACTAAAGAATTGTCTGAACGCATCGGTCAGACGGCCACCTTCCCCACCGCTCCTTCTTTGACTGGCCGAAGCCTCAGCAACTCGTTGTCCAGGACCAGGAGTTTGCAACCTCCCAGTCTCTGGGAACGCGTTGCACAGACCTTTCTGCAAGGCCTCCCGGAGTTGTCTCACCCTCTGCTCCCTCTGCGACGGTAACATAAGGTCCGCAACCTTACCCTTGTACCGTGGATCAAGGAGAGTGGCCAGCCAGTAATGGTCCCTCTCCTTGATCCGAAGAATACGAGGATCCTTCCGCAGACTTTGCAGGATCAGGGAGGCCATGCAGCGTAGGTTTGCTGAGGCATTCGCTCCGGAGTCCTCTGGGTCACTAAGGACGACATGATCCGCAGCCACCTCCTCCCAGCCACGTACAAGTCCACTGGTTTCTTGGGACTGTAAATCATCCCTAAAAGACTGCTGCTGATGATGCTGAGTGCCAGCCTCCACCTCCATGCTGACACAATCCTCCTCCTCCTCCTCCTCCTCCTCCTCCTCTTCCTGTGCGATGGGTGGGACAGAAGTAACACTGTCTGGGTAAAGGGGGCCTTGAGAGGCAAGGAAGTCCTCCTCTTCCTGCCTCTGTTCTGCCTCAAGTGCCCTGTCCATTATTCCACGCAGCGTGTGCTCCAACAGGTGGACAAGAGGTACAGTGTCACTGATGCATGCACTGTCACTGCTCACCATCCTCGTGGCCTCCTCAAATGGTGCCAGGACAGTGCATGCATCCCTGATCATGCCCCACTGGCGTGGAGAAAAAAAACCAAGCTCCCCTGACCCTGTCCTGGTGCCGTAGTCGCACAGGTACTCATTGATGGCCCTCTGCTGCGTGTGCAGCCGCTGCAGCATGGCCAACGTTGAGTTCCACCTGGTGGGCATGTCACATATAAGGCGGTTCTTGGGCAGGTTCAACTCCTTTTGCAGCTCAGCCAGGCGAGCACTGGCATTATAAGATCTGCGGAAATGCACACAGACTTTCCTGGCCTGCCTCAGGACATCCTGTAAGCCCGGGTACCTGCCCAAGAACCGCTGCACCACCAGGTTAAGGACGTGAGCCACACAGGGCACATGGGTCAGTTGTCCCTGTCGGAGGGCGGAGAGGAGGTTGGTGCCATTGTCGCAAACCACCATTCCTGGCTTAAGCTGGCGTGGCGTCAACCACCTCTCGGCCTGGCCCTGCAGAGCAGACAGGACCTCTGCCCCAGTGTGGCTTCTGTCCCCCAAACACACCAGCGCAAGCACGGCATGGCATCTTTTTGCCTGCGTACTTGCGTAGCCCCGTGAACGGCTACGGAGCACCGCTGGTTCATAGGACAAACCACAGGAAGAGGCCATGGAGGAAGAAGAAGAGGAGGGGGTGGAGGAGAGAGGTGTGTCACAACCAGTAGTAGCATTTTGGAGGCGTGGCGGTGGGACAACCTCCAACACTACTGCACCTTGTCCTGAATCCTTCCCAGCTGCCAAAAGAGTGACCCAATGGGCCGTGAAAGAAAGGTAACGTCCCTGTCCATGCCTGCTGGACCATGAGTCAGCGGTAATATGCACCTTACCGCTGACCGCCCTGTCCAGCGAGGCCAAGACATTGCCTTCCACATGCCGGTAGAGAGCCGGAATAGCCTTCCGTGCGAAAAAGTGGCGTTTGGGAACCTGCCACTGAGGAACCGCACATTGCACAAACTCACGGAAGGGGGCCGAGTCTACCAACTGAAAAGGCAGCAGTTGAAGCGCTAGCAATTTAGCCAAGCTAGCATTCAACCGCTGGGCATGTGGATGGCTGGGAGTGAACTTCTTTCGACGGTCCAGCAGCTGGGGCAGGGAAATTTGCCTGCTAGAATCGGACGTCGGTGTACTGCTAGCAGAGTGGGCGCAAGTACTTGGCTGTGACACACCTAATTCTACACCTTCATTCCTCTCAGTGCATGTTTCAGAGAGGACTGAAGTTATAGTGGGGTTGGAGATCCCAGCTGATGCGGTGCAAGGAGAGGTCCGCTTTGTTCTTTGGTGTGGGTCTTTGAGGTAGGCTTGCCAACGAGCTGCATGGCAGGTCAACATATGTCTGGTCAGGCATGTGGTACCCAAGCGGCTGATGTTTTGGCCACGCGATATACGCTTGAGACATATGTTGCAAACAGCAGCTGTGCGATCTGATGCACTAGCCTCAAAAAAGGCCCACACCAAAGAACTTTTTGAATGACGGGCAGAGGCAGCGCCCTGCACAGGCGGAGCTCTGCGGTGTGATTCCGTCGGTGTACTGCCCTTACGCTGGCCACCAAAGGGCATCCTGCCTCGTTGGAGATGTGCCTCCTCCTCATCCTCCTCCTCCTCCTCTCTCCTATTAGGCACCCACGTGGAGTCAGTGACCTCATCATCCCCTCCCTCCTCATCACTGGAGCCAATCTGGCAGTATGCTGCAGCTGCTGGAACATGACTGCCAGATTGGTGTCCTTCTTGAGCATCCCCTCTGTCTGCTCTCACGCTACTGCCTTCCTCTAGCTGGGTTTCATCATCAGACCCTTCGAAACGCTGGGCATCCTCCTGGAGCATGTACCCAACACTGTGCTGAAACAGTTCGGGGGACTCCTCAGGAGGAGGACATGGTGGGTCTAGGGAAGGAGTGACTGATGATTTGTCTGACATTGATACCAGGGAAGACGACGCTTTGGCAGCTGCTTTTCCAGTACCCTGAGCCTGGGTGAGAGAGGATGAGGAGGAGGAGGAGGGCTTGGTCATCCACTCTACCAAGTCTTCGGCATGATGTGGCTCAACATGTCCAGCTGCCGAAAAGAAGGACAAGCGTGTCCCATGGCCATGTGCTGATGACAATGCACCGCGTCCACGACCAGCACTGTTGCCCCCAGACACAGAGCCTGCTTGCCCTCTTTTATTGCCTCCTGACTGTCTGCCTCTCCTTGTTTGCCTTCCAGACATTCTAATAGATGGCCTGCACGGAGATGGGAAAAAAGCAATAAGGGCTACCTTCAGGTGTCCTTCTCTGTCCCTTGAAACAAGGACTTTCACAGTGAAAGAAACTGACACTCTCCCTACCTACAGTTTTCTGTCCCTAGAATAAATGTTTTTTTTAAGCACAATATAGCACAAGGACAATTCACTCACTGTCCTTACAGGTCCCTGGAAACAAGGACTTGCAGAGTGAAAGAAAAAAAACACTCTCCCTACCTACAGTTTTCTGTCCCTAGAAAAAATGTTTTTTTTAATCACAATATAGCACAAGAACAATTCACTCACTGTCCTTACAGGTCCCTGGAAACAAGGACTTGCAGAGTGAAAGAAAAAAAACACTCTCCCTACCTACAGTTTTCTGTCCCTAGAAAAAATGTTTTTTTTAATCACAATATAGCACAAGAAAAATTCACTCACTGTCCTTACAGGTCCCTGGAAACAAGGACTTGCAGAGTGAAAGAAAAAAAACACTCTCCCTACCTACAGTTTTCTGTCCCTAGAAAAAATGTTTTTTTTAATCACAATATAGCACAAGAACAATTCACTCACTGTCCTTACAGGTCCCTGGAAACAAGGACTTGCAGAGTGAAAGAAAAAAAACACTCTCCCTACCTACAGTTTTCTGTCCCTAGAAAAAATGTTTTTTTTAATCACAATATAGCACAAGAACAATTCACTCACTGTCCTTACAGGTCCCTGGAAACAAGGACTTGCAGAGTGAAAGAAAAAAAACACTCTCCCTACCTACAGTTTTCTGTCCCTAGAAAAAATGTTTTTTTTAATCACAATATAGCACAAGAAAAATTCACTCACTGTCCTTACAGGTTCCTGGAAACAAGGACTTGCAGAGTGAAAGAAAAAAAACACTCTCCCTACCTACAGTTTTCTGTCCCTAGAAAAAATGTTTTTTTTAATCACAATATAGCACAAGAAAAATTCACTCACTGTCCTTACAGGTCCCTGGAAACAAGGACTTGCAGAGTGAAAGAAAAAAAACACTCTCCCTACCTACAGTTTTCTGTCCCTAGAAAAAATGTTTTTTTTAATCACAATATAGCACAAGAAAAATTCACTCACTGTCCTTACAGGTCCCTGGAAACAAGGACTTGCAGAGTGAAAGAAAAAAAACACTCTCCCTACCTACAGTTTTCTGTCCCTAGAAAAAATGTTTTTTTTAATCACAATATAGCACAAGAACAATTCACTCACTGTCCTTACAGGTCCCTGGAAACAAGGACTTGCAGAGTGAAAGAAAAAAAACACTCTCCCTACCTACAGTTTTCTGTCCCTAGAAAAAATGTTTTTTTTAATCACAATATAGCACAAGAACAATTCACTCACTGTCCTTACAGGTCCCTGGAAACAAGGACTTGCAGAGTGAAAGAAAAAAAACACTCTCCCTACCTACAGTTTTCTGTCCCTAGAAAAAATGTTTTTTTTAATCACAATATAGCACAAGAAAAATTCACTCACTGTCCTTACAGGTTCCTGGAAACAAGGACTTGCAGAGTGAAAGAAAAAAAACACTCTCCCTACCTACAGTTTTCTGTCCCTAGAAAAAATGTTTTTTTTAATCACAATATAGCACAAGAAAAATTCACTCACTGTCCTTACAGGTCCCTGGAAACAAGGACGTGCAGAGTGAAAGAAAAAAAACACTCTCCCTACCTACAGTTTTCTGTCCCTAGAAAAAATGTTTTTTTTAATCACAATATAGCACAAGAACAATTCACTCACTGTCCTTACAGGTCCCTGGAAACAAGGACTTGCAGAGTGAAAGAAAAAAAACACTCTCCCTACCTACAGTTTTCTGTCCCTAGAAAAAATGTTTTTTTTAATCACAATATAGCACAAGAAAAATTCACTCACTGTCCTTACAGGTCCCTGGAAACAAGGACTTGCAGAGTGAAAGAAAAAAAACACTCTCCCTACCTACAGTTTTCTGTCCCTAGAAAAAATGTTTTTTTTAATCACAATATAGCACAAGAAAAATTCACTCACTGTCCTTACAGGTCCCTGGAAACAAGGACTTGCAGAGTGAAAGAAAAAAAACACTCTCCCTACCTACAGTTTTCTGTCCCTAGAAAAAATGTTTTTTTTAATCACAATATAGCACAAGAACAATTCACTCACTGTCCTTACAGGTCCCTGGAAACAAGGACTTGCAGAGTGAAAGAAAAAAAACACTCTCCCTACCTACAGTTTTCTGTCCCTAGAAAAAATGTTTTTTTTAATCACAATATAGCACAAGAAAAATTCACTCACTGTCCTTACAGGTCCCTGGAAACAAGGACTTGCAGAGTGAAAGAAAAAAAACACTCTCCCTACCTACAGTTTTCTGTCCCTAGAAAAAATGTTTTTTTTAATCACAATATAGCACAAGAAAAATTCACTCACTGTCCTTACAGGTCCCTGGAAACAAGGACTTGCAGAGTGAAAGAAAAAAAACACTCTCCCTACCTACAGTTTTCTGTCCCTAGAAAAAATGTTTTTTTTAATCACAATATAGCACAAGAACAATTCACTCACTGTCCTTACAGGTCCCTGGAAACAAGGACTTGCAGAGTGAAAGAAAAAAAACACTCTCCCTACCTACAGTTTTCTGTCCCTAGAAAAAATGTTTTTTTTAATCACAATATAGCACAAGAACAATTCACTCACTGTCCTTACAGGTCCCTGGAAACAAGGACTTGCAGAGTGAAAGAAAAAAAACACTCTCCCTACCTACAGTTTTCTGTCCCTAGAAAAAATGTTTTTTTTAATCACAATATAGCACAAGAACAATTCACTCACTGTCCTTACAGGTCCCTGGAAACAAGGACTTGCAGAGTGAAAGAAAAAAAACACTCTCCCTACCTACAGTTTTCTGTCCCTAGAAAAAATGTTTTTTTTAATCACAATATAGCACAAGAAAAATTCACTCACTGTCCTTACAGGTTCCTGGAAACAAGGACTTGCAGAGTGAAAGAAAAAAAACACTCTCCCTACCTACAGTTTTCTGTCCCTAGAAAAAATGTTTTTTTTAATCACAATATAGCACAAGAAAAATTCACTCACTGTCCTTACAGGTCCCTGGAAACAAGGACTTGCAGAGTGAAAGAAAAAAAACACTCTCCCTACCTACAGTTTTCTGTCCCTAGAAAAAATGTTTTTTTTAATCACAATATAGCACAAGAAAAATTCACTCACTGTCCTTACAGGTCCCTGGAAACAAGGACTTGCAGAGTGAAAGAAAAAAAACACTCTCCCTACCTACAGTTTTCTGTCCCTAGAAAAAATGTTTTTTTTAATCACAATATAGCACAAGAAAAATTCACTCACTGTCCTTACAGGTCCCTGGAAACAAGGACTTGCAGAGTGAAAGAAAAAAAACACTCTCCCTACCTACAGTTTTCTGTCCCTAGAAAAAATGTTTTTTTTAATCACAATATAGCACAAGAAAAATTCACTCACTGTCCTTACAGGTCCCTGGAAACAAGGACTTGCAGAGTGAAAGAAAAAAAACACTCTCCCTACCTACAGTTTTCTGTCCCTAGAAAAAATGTTTTTTTTTAATCACAATATAGCACAAGAAAAATTCACTCACTGTCCTTACAGGTTCCTGGAAACAAGGACTTGCAGAGTGAAAGAAAAAAAACACTCTCCCTACCTACAGTTTTCTGTCCCTAGAAAAAATGTTTTTTTTAATCACAATATAGCACAAGAAAAATTCACTCACTGTCCTTACAGGTCCCTGGAAACAAGGACTTGCAGAGTGAAAGAAAAAAAACACTCTCCCTACCTACAGTTTTCTGTCCCTAGAATAAATGTTTTTTTTAAGCACAATATAGCACAAGGACAATTCACTCACTGTCCTTACAGGTCCCTGGAAACAAGGACTTGCAGAGTGAAAGAAAAAAAACACTCTCCCTACCTACAGTTTTCTGTCCCTAGAAAAAATGTTTTTTTTAATCACAATATAGCACAAGGACAATTCACTCACTGTCCTTCCAGGTCCCTGGAAACAAGGACTTGCAGAGTGAAAGAAACTGACACTCTCCCTACCTACAGTTTTCTGTCCCTAGAATAAATGTTTTTTTAAGCACAATATAGCACAAGGACAATTCACTCACTGTCCTTACAGGTCCCTGGAAACAAGGACTTGCAGAGTGAAAGAAACTGACACTGTCCCTACCTACAGTTTTCTGTCCCTAGAATAAATGTTTTTTTTAAGCACACTATAGCACAAGCACAAAACACACTGACATTCTCCCTACCTATCCTTCTCTTTCCCTAAACTAAAGGAATCCAGGTTAAGCAAGAAAGAAATAACAGTCACTGTCCCTGCCTATGCTGCTCTATCCCTGCTCCGGAACACACTACACTAGGCCGCCGTGCTGGCGGCCTTTTATAGTGTGGGGCGTGTACTAAACACCCTCAGCAATAATTGGCCACAGGCATCCTGCCTGTGGCCAATCATTGCTCTCCTCGCTGCCGGCGCTGTGATTGGCCAAGCATGCGGGGTCACAGTGCATGCTTGGCCAATCACAGCGCCTGGATGACACTGCGATGGCGTAGTGCATTGTGGGCCGTTCGCGTCACTCGAATTTGGCGCGAACGGCCCAAATCGTTCGATCTTCGTCGAACGATCGAACAGCCGATGTTCGAGTCGAACGTATGTTCGACTCGAACACGAAGCTCATCCCTACTCAGGAGGTTTCTAGGGGGTTCCTTGAGAGTTGCTCTAGAGGTTGCTAGTAGTTCCTTGAGGATTCCTCCTAAGGTTGCTAGGGGTTCCTAGGGGGTAGAGCTGGGCGATTTTCTCCCCCAAAAAATCTGCGATTTAAAAAAAATAAAAACTTGATTCACGATTCTACGTTTTTAGGCGAGGCCGTGGCTTCGGCCTAGTCCGCGGTGTCTGGCCTCGCGGACTAGGCCGAAGCTCCGGCCTCGCCTAAAAACTCCTGCCTGCAGCTCCTCAGGACCGGCGCGGTGTCAGCACCAGTCCTGGTGAAAAAAAAAATCAAAAAAATCGATTTGCTGAAAATCCTAATTGATTTGACCTCTCAACTCGATTCAAGATTCTAATCGATTTTTCCCCAAGCCCTACTAGGGGGTTCCTCCAGGAGTTGCTAGGGATCCTTAAAGGCTCCTCCAAAGGTTGCTAGGGGTTCCTTGAACAATGAGCAACTTCTGCTTCTCAGATAATTTCCCACTGACACCATTGATCTTTTTAGCTATGTGTAAGGGGGTAATACTTCCCAATGACTACAAGTGTAAGGAGCATTCTTCCTACTGACCAGGGCCGCCATCAGGAATTTTGGGGCCCTTACACAGCTTCAGGCATGGGGGCCCCCTGGCGCAGAGAACCGGGGGGGTGCTGCCACTGCAAATTGAGAAGCGGGGGGGGTGCCACAAATTGAGAAGCGGGGGGTGCTGCCGCCAACAAATTATTGGGGTCGGGGGGTTGCCATCTGGGCCCTTGGGGACCTGGGGACCTCCGGGCCTCTGGGGACCTCTAGGCCCCTTACAAAAAAAAATAGAAAATGTAATTATAAAAATAAAAAAAAGGGGGGTTGCCATCCGGGACCCTGGGGACCTCCGGGCTTCTGGGGACCTCTGGGCCCCTTACAAAAAAAGAAAAAAGAAAAATAAATAAATAAATTAAAAAAGAATTAAAAAAAAAGAAATAAAATAAAAATAAAAAATTGTTTTAATTTTTTTTATATAAAAAAATAAAAAAGGGGGGTTGCCATCCGGGACACTGGGGACCTCCGGGCCCCTTACAAAAAAAAAAATGACAAAAAAAAAGGGGGGGTTGCCACCCGGGCCCCTAGGGACCTCCGGGCCCCTTACAGGTGTACTGCCTGTATCCCCCTGATGGCGGCCCTGCTACTGACAATCACACTAATGTATAATGAGTTGTAGATAAAGTAGGTTTTAGCAGGGGGAAGTTCCCTGAGACCAGAAAGTTATTTCAAGAGTTCCTCTGTTTTGAAAAAGGCTGAGAAAGGCTATATTAGATGTTCAACAGTTGAGATTTTACTTTTGGAATAAAAATGGGATTTCCACTTTAACGCAAACCCCACCAGACAGAGTATGGAGATGGAGTCACCCAGGAAGACAGGCAGACACCCAGCTCCACAGTGTTAGAACGTTCACAGCAAACGCGGTGATTAAACAGTCATCACATGATTCTCAATAGTTACTGCTGCATGACACCCTCACCCCCAGCCTCGGGGTAATTCAAATGAAAATACTCTATATTTAGGTTGATAGAATAATCAGAGTGGAAGGCCCCATCTGCTTGAAGCTCACTCCTGTAACTTTATTCCATTTCTGCTCTATTTTCTTCTAGGTTTCTGACTTGGAAACAAAAAAATACACTGCAGGTTGGGGGACAGGGACCTTTATACAGACCCACAAGGACCGTTCTAGGTGGAACTGCCCACAGACCTGTAACTTAAAGGGCCAGTAGACATTAAATGACATTCAGTTTGTATAAAGCTAGTTTATTTTGAACTTATCACAACTGAATTAAAGCCCAGTTGAGGACCCACATGTTTTTTTTTTTTATTATTTCTGTACAACCATGTATTATGCTCATCAACTGATTCTTTTTTGAAAAAGTAGCCTTAAAGGAGAAGTATGGGATGGGTTAAATAACTAGTACATATCACATTAGTCACATATCAGCTAATCTTTTTTTTCCTACCACTTTTAGTTTTTACAGCATGTGCACATGAACTCTCCTTCAGCTGGCAAAAACGGTCCACTTTCAGCTTGAAAAGTTCTCAGGGGGTGTGAACATCTCCACCAACACACCCCCTGCCTCTGTCCCCCCTCCCCTAAGAGACGTGTCTGTGCTGATAGATAGGGAGGGGGAGGAGGGAGGAGGGAGAAGAGAGGGAGGAGCAGCTACGCTCTGTGAAGTCTCAGAAACAAGCAGAGGGAGGAGAGCTGACATCGATCAAGCAAAATGACAGGAAAGGGGTTGAATCCAGACTCTATATTCACACCATTGTCTGGATGATGCTGTATGAAAGACTGTAGAGCCTCACACAGGTATTTATCTCAATTTTAACAGAATGGGGGCACTTCTGAGAGGGCTGGGAGGGTTTATAGATATCAGCAGCTCACGTAGAATAGATGTAAGCAAAAAAAAAGGAAATCCATACTTCTCTTTAAAGGTTCCATTTTCTCTGGCTGGACAGGGTGGTAAAATCGCTGCTCAACTGCTGGGTTTTACCTGCCCCACCCTTCTAACCTCATGTGTGAATGAGCCCCTAGAGCCACACCCCTCATAATAAGACTTGTAGTGTAGAGGACGAGAGGGGGGCACGTCTGATCAAGTCTGTTTTACAAGATATGCCTCGTACACACGAACGCGATTCCCAAAGGGAAAAGTGCGATGAGAGCTTTTTGCCGCAAATTCTGACCGTGTGTATGCTTTATCGCACTTTTTCTGTCAGAATTCCGGCCAAGAAAAGATTGTGAGCAGGATCTCAATTTCCGTGATAGGAAAAATTCCTATCACGAATCAGGTTCGTCTGTATACAATTACGACGCGCAAAAAAAACGCGCATGCTCAGAATCAAGCAGTAGAGCCGAACTGCCTATTGAACTTCATTAATCTTCGCTCATCGTACATGTTGTACGTCACGCGTTCTTGACGGTCGGAATTTCAGCCAAGATTATTGTGACCGTGTGTATGCAAGACAAATTTCAGCCGTTTTCCTGCTGAAAAAAAAACGCAGTTTTCTTGTCGGAAATCGTGTTCGTGTGTGCGAGGCATTACACTTTTAGGGTCCTTTGCATACGGGTGCCTGGGGCCATAAAACGTAAAATTTGGGCGTATTTCTCCAACCAGGAACCACAGGTGCTGCATACAGCCACCCATAGAAATCAATGGCTGTATGCATGTACATGCCGGTACTTGTGTAAAGCAGCCCAATAGAGGGGTTGCCAACGTACCACAACACACTCAAGCTTTCTTTCCAATGGATGTCCCACTAGCCCCTTTTTGACTTAGAAGGATCAAAAAGAGATTGCAATATATCTGTTTGGGCAGCCGGCTGTAAGCGGATGTGCATCCACCTATATCCGGCCATGCAGGTTCTTCAGACCGAATGCAATAAGTTTGTGTCTAGGTCTGCTTTTACAAACATGACCAAATTTTGGCAGATTTTCATATTTGGCCACCCATAAGGATTACATGGGTCAATTTTTCCTCCATCACAAGACATGGATGTCATTCTGTTCTACCCAGCAGGAAATTAGTCTAGGAACCCCAGCTGAGATGGAGTGGAGGGCGCCCGTGTGAAAGGGGCCTAAAACTGGACATTTAAACACACTGCTCTACAAGGCACAGATGGTTCCCACGTATGTTGAAACCATCAACGACAATGCGTAGTTGAAGCAATCATTTTTTTCTACCTTACTGCAAGTCATAGGCATGAAGTTGTCCTAGAAGTTCAGCTTTTCCCAACCATGCTTGATCCTCAATAGCAAACAGAAGCAGTAAGCGCCTGAAATACTTACCTTTTATCAAGATCGGGTACCGCTGGGGCGGTGCTTCCAAGCCTAAGTCATGGGAAGAAGTGGGATTTGTGTGGGGTATAGGCAAGGACTGGCTGCCTCTGTCTAAGCATCCAATCTATATTTCTGTCTCATACAGATCCAACCACCAGCTCAGACCTTTTATCAGGATTGGGTACTGCCGGGGTGGTGCTTACAAGCCTGAGCCATGGGCAGGGCTGGGATCTGTGTTGGGTGTAGGCATGGCTTGGCTGCCTCGATCTAAGCAGCCAATCTTTGCCTTTATCTCATACAGATCCTACACCCAGCTCAGACCTTTTATCAGGATTGGGTACCACTGGGGCGGTGCTTACAAGCCTGAGTCATGGGCAGAAGTGGGATTTGTGTGGGGTATAGGCAAGGACTGGCTGCCTCTGTCTAAGCATCCAATCTGTATCTCTGTCTCATACAGATCAAACCACCAGCTCAGACCTTTTATCAGGATTGGGTACTGCCGGGGCGGTGCTTCCAAGCCTGAGCCATGGGCAGGGGTGGGATCTGTGTTGGGTGTAGGCATGGCTTGGCTGCCTCGATCTAAGCAGCCAATCTTTGCCTTTATCTCATACAGATCCTACACCCAGCTCAGACCTTTTATCAGGATTGGGTACCACTGGGGCGGTGCTTTCAAGCCTGGGCCATGGGCAGGGGGTGGGATATGTGTGGGGGGTAGACATGGATTGGCTGCCTCGGTCTAAGTAGCCAACCTTTGCCTCTATCTCATACAGATCCCACCCCCAGCTCAGACCCAGAATCATTGAAGAAGTATAACTAGATGGCCCCAGAGGAAGGAGATCCTAGTAAAGGGTAATATTTGAAAACAAGGGGTTGGGGCAGGGGTGCGGTGGATGGTGTGACATGCTCCGATATCCAGACACTTGATACTGAATTATTGGTGAAGGAGAGAAGTCTTCGCCCACACAGGAACTTCTACATTTCCATTACTGTTTCCGCAGGTTTGATCGTTGCCTCGGAGAGACAGGTCTTTTGTCTGAGAACGACTCCATACCACAATCTACTAAACCGAATGAATCGAGGCACGTCCCCAGAGACTGGGGCTTCTAAGAGGTTGCTGTCAAACACAAACTCAGACAGGGTGAATAATTTTAAATATATTAACTTTGCGTTACCCCGGCAACCTGACATCGAAAAGACGCTTCTGCTTAATTGCCTCTCTGAAAACTCATGTTGTACATATGAGGGAAAGAATAACTCCAATAAGCACCGTCAATATCTAAGCTAGTTGTGTACAATCACCCCCGATGTAATTTCAGAATGACATTCCTTTGTGGCATTATCATAAAGCGGTTTTTTCACCCATCGAAAGACGCACTGCTATTATTAAATATATTTGGTTTGCCATTGGTTCCTCTGGTCACGCAACCCCAACATGGAACCTGCTTCATTATTCAAGGCTTAGTTATATCAATATATATGGACCCAAATTGCTCAGTAATTAGTTGTAAGTATCAGCATCTCTAATACATGGTTATAATTCAAAATTCAGAAAATGGGACTTTCAGAACCTGTTCATGCCAGGTGTGGTAGGACTAAGCAATCCCAGTCCAAGGCAAGGCAAAAATGCCTCATCTCCTACCTGGCCAGTTCACACTTTCACGTTTTCAGTGGTGTGCGCTGAAGAAAAGTAAGGCATGCAGTACTTTTTTCAGCCCAGCGCAGTGAGAGGCAATCCAATGCCTACCCAACGCGTTGCGGCCAATAGCACTTCAACAAAGTTTATTAAAAAAAAAAAAGTAAACAGTGTAATGCACCGCAATTGACACATAGTTTTTATTTTACCCCTCTGTTTAAACTTAATTTACGCTCTTACAAGTGCGTATACATGCGATTATAAGCGAAAGCACGTAAAATGCATCTTCTTAGATGCAGATTTTTGGATTCTGTGCTATGGATCTGAAAGCAGCTCACATTTACGCACCTGCTTGAATGGCTCTATTAAAAACAATGCAGCTGCATTCAGATCCATCATTAACCACTTCAATACCGGACACTTTTACCCACTTCCTGCCCAGGTCAATGTTCTATTTCCGGCGCTTTCACACTTTGAATGACAATTACTCAGTCATGCAACACTGTACCCAAAATATTTTTATTTCTTTTTGTTGAGACAGATAGAGCTTTTTTTTGGGGAAATATTTAATCAACACGGGTTTTTTTTTTTTGCTTTATAGATGACAAAATATAAAAAATTATGAAAAATAATAATAGGTTTTTCTTTGTTTCTATTATAACATTTTACATATAAATAATCTTTCTTCATACATTTAGGACAAAATGTATTCTGCTATATTTATTTGGTAAAAAATAACACAAGTCAGTGTCTAATATTTACTCCCTGTGAAAGTTATAGAATCTACAATCTATGGTATATATATATATATATATATATATATATATATATATATATATATATATATATATATATATATTAAAAAATAATCAATCCTGATGTAATGAAGGCCTATCTTATTTCTTGAGGACCTAAAATGTCAGGACAGTACAAATTTCCCCCAAATGACCCCTTTTTGAAAAATAGACACCCCAATGTATTTAGAAAGGGGCATGGTGAAGTTGTGTCTCAATTTTCTGGAAAATGAAGAAATGAAGAAATTATGCCTAGGCAAATGATGTCATACATCCCAGGAGTCTTCGGGAAGGGGGAGGGGTTTTCTTAGCTAAGCACACCCTCCTGCCTGCATGCCTGAACTAAGGGAAAATGGATTCCTGGAAGTAAATGCTACATAAATCATCTGCCCTTGCTCAAGATGGCCACAGAAAGAAATGCTAGGGGGGTGTTTTTCAAAATTATTTATCAGCAAAATAAAGCATGGAGACATGGATGGATGGATGGGTGGATTTGCTTTGAATATTAAAAGTGAATTAAATAGCAATTTTCGGCTTGTGGTGCTCAGATGCAATGTAGTTCAAATATTTTGTTTTACATAATGTCACCAGAGCAGTGCAGCATCACCATATGAATGGTGTGGTGGTGATCAGGGACACTGACTGATTCTAGCATGTAAAAAAAATATATATAATAATAATATCGTTATTTTTTCCAATTTTTTTTTTTTTTCTACAGCTTTTTTTCTCTTCTTACGTTTTTTTTTTTTTTACATACTGTCATCAGAGTAGTACTCATCATAGTGACAATGTACTGCTCTGGGGAGGTTTTTATTTATTTATTTTGTTACACTATTATTGGTTATTACATTGATGATCACTGTATATAAGCAAACATTTTTTTTTATAAATGGCATCCATTCATGGGTACTAATGTGATAGCTGTGATTAGCCACAGCTATCGCTTGGTACAGGTCCCCTGTATATATACATGCCAGTCTTTTTTTTTTTTTTTGTTTGTTTTTTTATAAACTGATGTTTATTATGACTGAACCTTATAGAGACTTCAGAGATTGAAATCCAGAGATTGATGAGTTGCAATAATTATGCAAACGGAGCTGACCCATTTCTGCACACCCTGCGCTCCGCTCATATTTATTTTCAACAACAAGCATATTTGTCCAAATTGAGCCAGGAGCTTTTGCGATGGTTGTCATTATGGCAAGCCAGGTTTTTTTTTGTCATTTTTTTTTTTTTTTTTTTGCTCCATCACAGAAAGACCAATTTAAAAACGGGAGGCTGCCAAGTTCCCAACGAGGTTTTTTTTTTTTTTTTTTTTAAATTCACAATTAATGTGGGCCAAGCAGCATGATGGCAACTTACCAGGCGGCATAAATGATCAGCCCTTCATTCAAATATGCAGCAAAAACTGCCAATGTACCAAATGAGCTGCTTATCAGAATAACAACTGCCTATTAGCCATTGATGTGTTTCTGTGCACCGTTATCTTCTTTCTGGTTGTGGTATTAAAAAAGAAAGGTCCACCTTTTATTATTAAAACCCTTTCCGGCCGAGCGTTATGCAGCTGCAGGCATGATCCCGGTACCGTTGTTTAGAGCGGGCGATTGGCTATCCAGGCATAACAACCGATGCGGCTAAAAGCCGCTCGGTTGTTATACCGGAGGAGCAGGAGGGGACATCCCCCCCTCCCGCCGCCTCCCGCCGCTCTGACCGGGCCTCCCGTCCCACCGGGAGACCCGATCCACCGCTTCCGTCGCCTTGTGAGAGACTGGCATAAAGCCGTAAACGGCTTTTTGCCAGTCTCCTGAATGTAAACAAGGAAGCTATGTCACAACGTCACTTCCGGTTTAGTCGGCTGCCAATGGCGCCGGATTTAAAAAAATATACAGTATTCAGAATCACCGTTTTTGGCGATCTGAATACTTTGAAGTGCAAAGGAGGGATTTGGGGTCTTTTAGACCCCCGATCCCTCCATAAAGAGTACCTGTCACCACATATTACTATCACAAGGGATGTTTACATTCCTTGTGACAGCAATAAAAGTGATCAAATTTTTATTTTTTTTTAATAAGCACAATTTTATATTATAAAAATAAATAAAAAAATAAATTAAAAAAAAAAATTAAATCACCCCCGTCCCCGCGAGCTCACGCAGCAAAGAAAACGCATACAGAAGTCACGTCCGCATATATAAACGGTGTTCAAACCACACATGTGAGGTATCGCCGCAATCGTCAGTGCGAGAGCAATAATTCTAGCCCTAGACCTCCTCTGTAACTCTAACCTGGTAACGGAAAAAAAAAAATTAAGCGTCGCCTATGGAGATTTTTAGGTACCGTAGTTTGTCACCATTCCACGAGTGTGTGCAATTATAAAGCATTACATGTTAGGTATCTATTTACTCGGCTTAACATCATCTTTCACATTATACAAAAAAATTGGGCTAACTTTACTTTTTCATTTTTTTTAAATTCATGAAAGTTTATTTTTCCCAAAAAGTTGCGTTTAAAACACCGCTGCACAAATGACATGTGACATAAAATTTTGCAACAATCGCCATTTTATTCTCTAGATTCTCTGCTAAAAAAAATATATATAATGTTTGGGGGTTTTAAGTAATTTCCGAGCAAAAAATACGGATTTTAACACCAAATGTCAGAAATAGGCTTAGTCATGAAAGGGATTTGTGGCTCCAGGATTTGCACGATTGTGTCATCACTGATATTCATTTTAGAAAGTAGATGGTGAGCCTGGATGATGCTTGAAGAAAGATGGCACCATCCTGTTAGGAGATCTGGATGTGCTTGCTCTCCCTCTCCTCTATGATTCGCACTCCTTTGCAGCCAGCGGATGCTCTCTGCTCCTGGCCAGATGTGCCCCCTGCCTTGATTGGCCAGTGCCGGTGGGCCCCTTTGACAGTGACCAAGTGCTAAGCAATGGTTGGCCCAGGCCACCCTGTTTCCTCCTTATTGATTGCAGCTGTGGTGCTCTATTTGAGCATCACAAGCCCAGAGCTCTGGGATTCCGAAAGCATCTGCTACCTAGCTCCCTACCCGTCATGCCCCGCCTGCTGTATTACCTGTCATTTGTATTCATAGTTCCTGGCCCCTGCCTAATCTTTTGGATTGCCTACTGATTTGACCTCGTATTGTTTACTGGATTACGCTTACTTGCCCTGACCTTTAGAACTGTCTATTGGATTACGCTTGCCCACTACTTGCCATGACCTAGGAACTGTCTACTGCATTATGCTTTCATGCTGCCTGCCCTGACCTCAGACCTGTCTACTGGATTACGTTTGCCCGCTAACTGCCCCAACCTCAGAACTGTCTACAGCATTACACTTGCCTGTTACCTGCCCCGACCTAGGAACTGTCTACAGCATTATGCTTTCCTGCTGCTTGCCCTGACCTCAAACCTGTATACTGGATTACACTTGCCCGCTAACTGCCCCAACCTCACAACTGTCTACAGCATTACACTTGCCTGTTACCTGCCCCGCCCTAGGAACTGTCTACAGCATTATGCTTTCCTGCTGCCTGCACGGACCTCAGACCTGTCTACTGGATTATGCTTGCCCGCTAACTGCCCCAACCTCAGAACTGTCTACAGAATTACACTTGCCTGTTACCTGCCACGACCTAGGAACTGTCTACTGCATTATGCTTTCCTGCTGCCTGCCCTGACCTCAGACCTGTTTACTGGATTACGCTTGCCCGATACCTGCCCCAACCTAAAAACTGTCTACAACATTACACTTTCCTGCTACCTGCCCTGACCCCAGAATTGTCTACTGGATTACACTTGCCTGTTACCTGCCCTGACCTAGGAACTGTCTACTGCATTATGCTTTCCTGCTGCCTGCCCTGACCTCAGACCTGTTTACTGGATTACGCTTGCCGATACCTGTCCTAACCTAAAAACTGTCTACAACATTACACTTGCCTGATACCTGCCCTGACCACAGAATTGTCTATTGGATTACGTTTGCCCGCTACCTGCCCTGACCTAGGGACTGTCTACTGCATTATGCTTGCCTGCTGCTTGTCCTGACTTTAAACTGTCCCAGGATTTTTCTACCAGCTATGTTCTTCTGCCTGACCTGCCTCAAGACTTTAGGTACCCTTCCTTGTTTCCTTCGTTCAGTTCTGGTGCCATCTGGCCAGGAACTATAGCATTATGCTCTACGATCTGCGGGCAACCAAACAATGGTAGTCCTGCTTGCCTGAAACACCTGCCAGCTATAGTTCTTGAGCTAGACATTGGGCTGAGAATCACATATCTATCTGTAGAGAAAAAAGATGAAGGCGTTGTCAAGGGGAGTACTGTGATCTCTGTGAGAAGTAATAAATACTTGGAAGTGTGAATACTCCATGTTGCAATTTGAAGCTTCTCTTTGCTCCAGCAGGGATGTGACATATCATGGGGTGGAAAAGAAGGCAGTCATAAGTAAAATGCAGGGGCCGGCACCAAAGGGCACCTGTAGTTTTGCCCTACATGACAAAATCTGAGGTATGCACTAAGGCCCCTTTCACACTGAGGCGCTTTGCAGGCGCTATTGCGCTAAAAATAGCGCCTGCAATCCGCCCCGAAAAAGGCGCTCCTTTGTATCCAGTGAGAAACCCAGAGGGCTTTCACACTGGAACCGTGCGCTGGCAGAAGGGTAAAAAAACTCCTGCAAGCCCATCTTTGAGGCGCGGTAGGAGCGGTAAAAATACCAGTCCTATAGCGCCCCTGCCTATTGAAATCAATGGGGTAGCGCCTCCAGAACGCCCGCAAAACGCTGCAAAGAGGCGTTTTTGCAGGCGTTTTTAACCCTTTTTCAGCCGCTAGCGGGAGTTAAAATCACCCCGCTAGCGCCCGCTAATCTCGGTAAAAATAGCGCCGCTATACCGCCAGCGCTTCAGTGTGAAAGCAGCCTAAGTCAGAGTCCCATATCCAAAAATAAATAAAAATAAATAACAATTATAAAAAAATGAATTCTTTTTTAGATAAATTACTTTAAAATAAGCTGAGAACAATATCCTACCAATTGCTTCCATAAATCTGAACCTATCACTTGCTCTCATTGTGATGTGGGAGGTGTGAAGCTACCTCTTGGAATTGTTGGAGGTATTTGCTCACGATTGCAAAGGTGCTCTGAAGGTGAAAGAGAGAACTTAAATCCACTCCTCGCCCCCTTACATGCCACATTTGGCATGTCATTTTTTTGGGGGGGGGGAGTGGGGGCTTTAGTAGGAGTGAGACTTCCTGTCCCACTTCCTCCTTCTGCCCAGGAACCGCTTAGGCGACACGTCATATCGCCTTTTGGCGGCCCCTCCCTGTAGGCGATCACCTGGGACACGTGACAGATCCCAGGCGATCGCCTGTCCATTCAGGGAACGCAGCGCCGCTCGTGCATGCGCAGTGAGTGCCCGGCCGTGAAGCCGAAAGCTGTCACGGCCGGGTGCCCACAGCTAGGATGGAGGCGCCAGCGGAGAGGGGGGGGGGGAGAGGAGCGAAGCTCCGTTGGGCCGCGTCGCTGGACAGTGGAACAGGTAAGTGTCTGTTTATTAAAAGCCAGCAGCTACACTTTTTGTAGCTGCTGACTTTTATTAAACATAAAAAAGGCTGGAACTCCCCTTTAAGGTGTTATTACACCCATGAGTTTTCAAATATAAAGTGGTAGTATCACTCACATGCTTGCTGAAATTTTTATTTCCGTGTGCCCTCTTGTCTTGACAAGTCAAACTAACTTTGTTATGGATGAGGCGCTGATGGTACCGGTGTGATGGACCACCTCGGGCCTGCTTTTGCTTTTCTACCTATTGGGATGAATAATTAAGCCTGTAGCCTTGTACACACGGGCGGGAATCCCGTCGGGAAAAAAAAATTTGGTTTTCTCGACGGGATTCCTGTCAAGCTTGCCGTGCACGCCGAGTGTACACACACAACCATTCAAAAGAACCGCCATTCTTTTCTTTAATGGCAAGAACGCGGTGATGTCATCGACTACGACGAGCTGGCGCTTGTCACATTCGATGCTGTCGCCGCCATCTTGCTACACCCCACACTAACCTTATATGCTACCGCGCATGCGTCAAAGTCTTTTCGAGCATGCGTGGGTTTACATCGGACAGGTAAGCATACAGACGACCGTTTTTCTCGGCAGGAAAACTCTGACGAGAATCCCGACGAGAAAAATACAGTGCAGGTTCTCCATTTTTTTCGTCGAGATTCCCGGCAGTTTTCCCAACGAGAAACCATACACGCGCACGTTTTTCTCGGCAAAAAGCTCTCCCAGCAGTTTTCTTGCCGAGAAAACCGCCCATGTGTTCGTACGAGGCTTAAGAAATTTACTTCTTGGAACTCAGCTTCATTTGAAGGTCTTTGAAGCTCCCTTTTGGACTTTTTTTTTTAAATTGTGCCCCTCGGTGGTAGTGTCGTGTTTTATTTATTCAAACAATTTCTTTTATTGGAAAAAGAAAACATTTACAGAAATCTTGAACAGCAGATATACATTGGATTTTCACAAGGCAAAAGACTACTGTAGTATAGAACATTGTACACTACAAAATTAGAAAATGCGTTGTGAGGGGTTAGGACCCAACCTTGTAGTCGTGTAGTTTTGAAATGTGGCAGGTAACTAACTTTCACACTGGGGTGGGGAGGTGTGCTGGTGTTTTTACCGCGATATTCGGCCGCTAGCGGGGTGATTTTACCCCCGCTAGCGGCCGAAAAAGGGTTAATACTGCCAGCAATGCGCCTCTGCAGAGGCGCATTGCTGGCGGTATTACGGCGGTTTCCCATTGCTTTCAATGGGCAGCAGCGGTAAAGGAGCGGTAAACACACCTCTCCTTCACCACTGCAAAGATGCAGCTAGCATGACTTTTGGAGCGGTCCTGCTAGCGCACCGCTTCAGTGTGAAAGCTTTCGGGCTTTCACACTAAAGACTGCAGGGCAGGATTTTTCCAGGCGGTATAGCAGCGCTATTTTTAGCGCTAAACCGCCTGAAAAACATGTCAGTGTGAAAGGGGCCATAGTTACTAAGGCCCCTTTCACACTGGGGTGTTTTTCAGGCGTTTTGGCGCTAAAAATAGCGCTTGAAAAAGGCCTGAAAAAATCCTGCCCTGCAGTCTTCAATGTGAAAGCCCGAAGGCTTTCACACTGAAGCGGTGCGCTAGCAGGACCGCTCCAAAAGTCATGCTAGCTGCATCTTTGCAGTGGTGAAGGAGCGGTGTGTTTATCGCTCCTTTACCGCTGCTGCCCATTGAAAGTAATGGGACAGCGCGGCTATACCACCTGCAATGCGCTGCTTCAGCAGCGCATTGCGGGCGGTTTTAACCCTTTCTCGGGGAAGGGTGGGATGAGGGGGGATGAATGGAGGGAGAGAAGGAGGGGGCGTCTCTGACTTCCCATAGTTGTTAACTATTGGATGGGGGGAACTAGTCAAGAGAGTGGGTGAATGAAATGAAGCGGTTAGCACGAAGAAGGGAGAAATATCAGGAATATGGTTAGCTTGTAGAGGGAGTAGGTTACGGTTTGCGATAGGCGAAGCCTATCGCAATTTAGTTAGGTACTTTTCTTCTTTTTTTTTTTTTGTTATTTGTCTCTTTTTTTTTTTTGTTAGTTCCCCCTTTTAAGTGGGTGGATCTAGTCTCTTTTGGAATTTTGACCTGAGAGGATGCACCTGTGACATCTGTCTGGTCCATAGGTCTTAGAGCCTAGGAGTGTGGAAAATTGCAAGGTTCCCTCCTCCCTGGAACACCCCTTGAGCCCAGGTTCACACTGGGCTGCGGGAATGAAGCCGTGCGAGTTCAGCTGAACTCGCACGATTTCACTCCTGCCTATCAGTCCCGATTTCGGCCGCAATTTCTGAGACATCTGGTTTCTGCACAAATGTCAATGTAAATCGCGGCCCGAAATCGCAAAACGTAGTACTGTACAGAAACTACTTCTTTAAATCGGTGCAGCGCCGCAGATGCGGCGTCGCACCGATTAGGATGGTGCCATTGCCGGCAATTGCTGACAAATGCCGCCGATTTGACATGCGATTTGACATGTCAAATCACATGTCAAATCATACCAATGTGAACCAGAGCTGAAGATACTAGCTACCCTGGAGTGCCACTGTTAAGCTTTGAAGAAGTAGACTGTGGTTGAACACATAAGAATGTGGTAAGTGATTTCTGAGTTGAAAAGCACCAGAATAACCTATCTATTGCTAACCTACCTTGAATTGTACGTGAAAAAAAAAAAATGCAGCGCCTAAAATATGTGAGATATTTTTCACATGTTATTTTTTGCAATATGTCTATTTGCTGATGCTGGCAGCCATATTTTCACTAGTTCACCCAGTAGCGCAACTTTTCCTTTTATTTTGTATTTTACCTTGAATTGTACTCAAGTGGCCTGCACAGATACTTGACCTCAACCTTATTGACACCCTCTATAAAGACATGGTTTGGGATTTGGTGCGGAGGACCACAATGGCCTGCACAATGCCCTGACCACAGCCCTGAAGACATGGTTTGATGAGTTTGGTGTGGTGGACCACAATGGCCTACCTATTGGACTGCCAATTGTGAAACCGGCCTTCGCATCCAAAATCAGTAGATGACCTCACAAATGTTCTTTTGGCTGAATGTGAACAAATTTCCACAAACTCCAACATCTTATGGAAAGCCTTCCCAGAAGTGTGAAGGATATTCTAGCCGCAAACAGGGAAGCCAACTCAATGGTATTGTCCATGGTTTTGGAATGGGATGTCCAACAAGCCCATAGAGGTGTGATGGCCACACTTGACCACAAAGGGTATTAACAAAGGAACTATTGTTTGTGACGCAGTCTGGCAGGTGTTACACTGTATTTCCATACATATAATTGATGGCTTCTTTCCATCGGTCAGATATACGGAGAGTTTGAGACATGTGTGATTCGTTTCGGTATAGATCAAAATTCGGACAAAATTTTAGGTAGCGATTCAGATGTATCTGGATTTCTGAATCACAATAGTAACACATTTCAAGAAACCCAAAATAAATTACAGTATAACAAAAAAAAATTATCTAAATTTGAATTCAAATTTTTTTTTAATTCGAAAATTAATTCAAAATTTTAATAGAAATAGAAACATAGTGCAATAAATACAGTAAGGTATAAAAGTAAAATGAGATAATAATTTCTACTTAAAGTGTTACTAAACCCAGGACCCTATTACTTAAAAAAAAATAAAAAATACAGGACCCTGCATTCACAATATCTGGTCTCCCCCAGTACACAGAACATGGAAATGCAATTATAACACCTTTTCTCACCAGCAGTATATACTGTAGCAGTCTCGTGACTTCTATCAGTGTCTGGGTAAAGCTTGTAGGAGGAGTTTTCATTCTCCTCTGACTGTCCTATGAGGCTGCATGACCCCTGACCCTCTGTCTGGACAGTGCTGATTGGCCCTGTGCCGATCACATGCACCCTCCCAATAATTTTTTTTTTTAAAACTCTAAAACCATACACACCAAACTGAGCACGTGCAGAAGAGGGGTACGCATCTTCACTGGTCTCACGATTAGATTCGATTACGATTATCTGGTAAGCAATTCGATTCCGCGATGCATCACGATTACTGACGAGCTCCCACTTTCGCTTGGGCCACCTAGGCGTCCCTTCCTCCCTGCGATCTTCTGGGACACATCACAGGTCCCAGAAGAGCGCCCGGCTATGCAGGACAACGCAGTGAGACATGCGCACCCGGCTGTGAAGCTGCAAGCTGTCACAGCCGGATGGCTACAGTACTATTGCCAGCACCGTGGACAGGCGGGGGAGAGAATGGAGGGTTCGGGTGGCCACCTCGCTGGATTGTGGGACAGGTACGAGTGTCTTTTTGCACACACTTGTGGAATGGTGGGCTACGGTACCTAAAAATCTCCATAGGCGACGCTTTAAAAAAAAATTAACGGTTACCAGGTTAGAGTTACAGAGAAGGTCTAGTGCTAGAATTATTTCTCTCGCTCTGACGATCGCGGCGATACCTCACATGTGTGATTTGAACACCGTTTACATATGCGGGCGCAGCATGAGTATGTGTTTTCTTTGCTGCGCGAGCTCGCGGGGACAGGGGCGCTTTAAAAAAACATTTTTTTTTCTATTTATTTTATTTCTTTTTTTTACATTGTGTTTAAAAAAAAAAAAATCCCTCCTTTGCACTTCAAAGTATTCAGATCGCCAAAAACGGCGATTCTGAATACTGTCATTTTCTTTTAAAACTGGCGCCATTGGCAGCCGAGTAAAGCGGAAGTGATGTCGTGACGGCGCTTCCGTGTTTACATACAGACTGGAACGAAGCCGAAGCTTCATTCCAGCCTGTCTCTAGCCGCCGGAAGTAGCGGCTCGTGGATCGGGTCTCCCCCGGTGGGACGGGAGGCCTGGTCAGAGCGGCGGAAGGCGGCGGGAGGGGGATGTCCCCTCCCGCTCCTCCGGGATAACAACCAAGCGGCTTTTAGCCCCATCGGTTGTTATCACTGGAAAGCCGATCGCCCACTCAAAAAACGGTACCAGGATGATGCCTGCAGCTGCAGGCATCATCCCGGTAATCGATTTTCCTGGTCGCATGCATCGGAATCGAATCGGGGACACCCGAATCGCGATGCACCGATTAGTTTTGTGCAGAATGCCCCCAAGTCTCTGTACTATCAGGAGATAGACTGGGGACTGTAGAAGAAGGGGAGGATCAGATAAGACGTGATTAAACAGCCTTTTTACACAATGCAGAGGATTAACCCCTTAGGTTCCACAGTGAGTATAACAAGCATGATTTATTGCATATATAGACTGATTATACTGTTGTGGGTTTAATAACAATGTTGGCTGCTTAATATAATAGAATAAAATAGAATAGAATAGAATGGAAAATAAAGGACTAGAGAAGAATAAAATAGAAAATAATAGAATAAAATAGAATAGAATGGAATAGAAATGAATAGAATGGAATAGAAAATAATAGAATAGAGTATACTAGAATAGAAAAGAATGGAATACAAAAAAAAAATAGAATAGAATAATAGCATAAAATGGAATGAATATACCGGTAGCTGTCTTCCGAAATTCGAATTTCAAATTGATTTGAAAATAATGAATACACAAAATGAAGTGAATATACAAAACAAATTCCAAAAGTGTATCATTCTAACATAACAAATATGACTAAATGAAACAAATAACCTAACAAAGTAATCCGAAATGAAACAAAACACATCCAATGTGCACATCTCTAGAAAGTTTGATATCTCAGTGTCAATATAAAACGATTCCCACAGACACCAATCTCATTCCACCCTTGCTTGGAAGTCTGGATCTGCTTGGTGACACGGCCAGCATACAGGGCCAGGACAAGGGGTGGGGTAGGGTGACCACATGTCCCGGATTGCCCGGGACAGTCCCGCATTTTGCAGGTCGGTCCCGGGCACATTCATTCCAGGACAATACAGTGTCCCGAAATGAAACTGACACAGCCACCCCCCGGGCCAATCTGATGCCCCCAAAAAAGGTCTTCACATCACCGCTTTACTCACTGACAGTACTTGTCTTGGTCGGGAATGCCTGGAGGAGCACAATCCCCGCCCCCTGCTTGTGATTGGATAAATCATAAATCCCGCCTCTTGTGTCCAATCATTGTGCTGTGATTCGTTACAGCACAAGCTGATTTTTGGGAAGGGAGGGTGTCCCTGAATGGTAGTTTGGAAATGTGGTCACACTAGGGGTGGGCAGCTGCCCATGGCACTGTGGTAACATGTGAGATGGAGGGGCACCACCAGGACATTGGGAGGGGTGGGATTTGTGTTGGGGGAGGAATTTGGGAGCAGCAGGGGGTAAGAATTGTTCTAGGAGGAGAAATTTGTGGGGGGGGTGAGCTAGGAAAGGTGATTTGGGGGGATTTGTGTTGGGAGGGGGGGTTGAGGGAAAAGGATTTGTGCTAAAAGGGGGGATTTGGGGTGTCTGTGCTAGAATAGGTGATATTGAAGAGGGGGGGTGGAATTTGTGCTAGGAGGGGAAATCTTTTTTTGGGGGGATTTCTGCCAGTAGGGATTAAGGATTAGGATTTGTTCTAGGAGTGATTTTTTTTTTGGGGGGGGGGGGGGTTGTGCTAGGAGGGGGGGGGTTTGAAGTGAGGGGGATGTGTATTAGGAGGAGGGGGGAGGGATTTGAGGAGTATAGGATTTGTTCTAGGAGGAGTGATTTTTTTTTGGTGGGGGGGGAGGATGTGTGCTGGGGGGATTTGGGGAGAGAGAGGATTTGAGCTGGAAAGGGGGATAGGGGTTAAAGATTTGTCCCGGGAGGGGGGGTTTCAGCAGGGGGTCATATTTGCTCTTGGAGGAGGGGGAATTTATTCTTAGGCTGGTTTCACACAGGGGCAGTGGGTGCGGTGGCGGTATAGCACCGCTATTTTTAGTGGCGCTATACCGTCGGAATTGCGGAGGTATTCGGCCGCTAGCGGTGCGGTTTTAACTCCCGCTAGCGGCCGAAAAAGGGTTAATACCACCCGCAAACCGCGGCTACAGCCGCGGTTTGCGGGCGGTATTACCGCGGTGTCCCATTCATTTCAATGGGAAGGAGCGGTAAAGGAGCGGTATACACACCGCTCCTTCACCGCTCCAAAGATGTGGCTTGCAGGAGATTTTTTCTCCTCCCGCCAGCGCATCGCCTCAGTGTGAAAGCCCTCGGGCTTTCACATTGAGCATACTGGGGCAGGAGTTTTTCAGGCGTTATTTATGCGCTATTTTTAGCGCAAAACGCCTGAAAAACTCCTCAGTGTGAAAGGGGCCTTAGGGAGTGGGCGTGCAGATTTCTTTGGTAGGGGGGGGATTTTTCATAACACATAATGCTGATATATCTTGAGGGGGGGGGGCAGTTTGGCATGTTTGCCCTGGGCTCTAGATGGCCTTTTCCTGGCACTGCCAGCACAGATACAAGCAGTCACCCAGAACAGCCTTTAAAAAGAAGACCCACATGTGGGGACACCTCTAGAATCATGCGGGGACACCTCTAGAATCATGTGGGGACACCTCTAGAATCATGTGGGGACACCTCTAGAATCATATGGGGACACCTCTAGAATCACATGGGGACACCTCTAGAATCACGCGGGGACACCTCTAGAATCATGCGGGGACACCTCTAGAATCATGTGGGGACACCTCTAGAATCATGTGGGGACACCTCTAGAATCATATGGGGACACCTCTAGAATCACATGGGGACACCTCTAGAATCACGTGGGGACACCTCTAGAATCATGTGGGGACACCTCTAGAATCACGTGGGGACACCTCTAGAATCACGTGGGGACACCTCTGGAATCATGTGGGGACACCTCTAGAATCATGCGGGGACACCTCTAGAACCATGTGGGGACACCTCTAGAATCACGTGGGGACACCTCTGGAATCACGTGGGGACACCTCTAGAATCATGCGGGGACACCTCTAGAACCATGCGGGGACACCTCTAGAATCACGTGGGGACACCTCTAGAATCACGTGGGGACACCTCTGGAATCACGTGGGGACACCTCTAGAATCATGTGGGGACACCTCTAGAATCACGTGGGGACACCTCTAGAATCACGTGGGGACACCTCTAGAATCACGTGGGGACACCTCTGGAATCATGTGGGGACACCTCTAGAATCATGCGGGGACACCTCTAGAACCATGTGGGGACACCTCTAGAATCACGTGGGGACACATCCAGAATCTCTGCACTCTCTGCAAATAGTTGATTCCCAGAAGCTGGCGGACCATCTATTAGGGCGGCTCATCCTCAGTTCTCTATGGAGGGGGAAGGGTTACAGAAAACATGTGTCAGAAGTACAGAACGCACACTGCCTCCCAAACTGATGATGAAGATGTTCTGACCTGTTAATAGAAGTAGTCAAGCAAAAATGAGCACAGCTGCCTGGTGTTGGCGGGGGGAACGGGGGGGGGGGGGGGCTACAGCGCTGCCAAGTCTCAGCCTGGCTACCAGAGCGCAGGGGGCAGATGTGCTGCACATTGCTGGAGCATGGGGGGGGGGGGGGGGGGGACTTCTGCCTGGTAGTCACAGACCGTTTCCTGCGGGAGGCTGCAGAGGACACAGCAGAACTGCTGGACTAGATAGGAGCTCGGGGACATCCAGGAGTGGCGGGGAAGAGACACAATGCCACCAATTTGCTTAGAGTTCAGCCATAGCGAGACATAAACCCAACCACTAGAATATCATATCGTCTTTAACCACTTGCCTACCAGGCACTTTCACCCCCTTCCCGCCCAGGCCAATTTTTATCTTTCAGCGCTGTCACAATTTGAATGACAATTGCGCGGTCATGCTACACTGTAACCATGTGAAATTTGTATCATTTTCTTCACACAAATAGAGCTTTCTTTTGGTGGTATTTAATGACTGCTGAGTTTTTTCTTTTTTGCTAAAAAAAAAAAAGACAGAAAATTTTAAAAATAAAAGTTTTTCTTAGTTTCTGTCAGTAAATTTTGTAAATAAGTAATTTTCTCCTTCACTGATCGAAGCTGATGAGGCAGCACTGACGGGCACTAATGAGGTGGCACGTATGAGTACTGATTAGGTGGCACTGATGAGGAGACACCGATGAGCACTGATAGGTGGCACTAATGGGTGGCACTGGTGGGCACTGATAGGCTGCACTGATGGGCACTGATGAGGTGGCACTTATGGGCACTGAGGTGGCACTTATGAGGAGGCACCAATGAGCGCTGATAGGCGGCACTGATGGGTGGCACTGTGGGTACTGATAGGCGTCACTGGTGGGCACTGATGGGGGGCACTAATCGGCACTGATGAGCAGCAATAATGGGCATTTACTGGCACCAATGATGGGCATTGATAGGCAGCACTGATAGGCGGCACTGATAGCCAGCACTGACTGTCAGTAAATTTTGTAAATAAGTAATTTTCACCTTCACTGATCGGAGCTGATGAGGCGGCACTGATGAGCACTAATGAGGTGGCACTTATGAGCACTGAGGTGGAACTTATGGGCACGGATTAGGTGGCACTGATGAGGAGACTCTGATGAGCACTGATAGGTGGCACTAATGGGTGGCACTGGTGGGCACTGATAGGCTGCACTGATGGGCACTGATGAGGTGGCACTTATGGGTACTGATTAGGTGGCACTGATGAGAAGACTCAGATGAGCACTGATAGGTGGCACTAATGGGTGGCACTGGTGGGCACTGATAGGCTGCACTGATGGGCACTGATGAGGTGGCACTGATGAGGTAGGGCTGGGCGATTTTACCCCCAAAAAAAATCTGCGATTTTTTTATAAAAAACTCGATTTACGATTTGATTCGATTTTTTTTTTTTATTATATTAATTAAAGTGCATCAACAAACAAAATTGCAAAGGCAAACCCTTTCTCTAACTGCAAAGTCAGTGTGCAACAAACACACAATATAATCCAGCGCTCATGGAACATACATTATTAACTATTGAAAACTCTTGAAACTCTGTGTGTGATTCCTTCTGTCCCAGCCTTGCTGCGATCCTGGCTCTGCATCCTTTTGGGTTGGAGGGCCCTCCACACGCTGGTCTGCCTGTTGTCCATCATTCAAGGTACTGTGCTCACACGGAGATCATGCCGCAGGCTTTGTTTTGACTTTTTTAACCCCTCCTTGCTCCACGGATGTCACTGCAAGTTTAACAAGTTTGTCACCACTGGCAACTGGACAGTTAAGATTCATTTGCCCTCTGCACATTTGGGATTGGATCCCTCTCTTTATTGTGATAAATGGACTAAGCTTTTTTATCAATTCTTCAAGAGTTTTCAATAGTTAATAATGTATGTTCCATGAGCGCTGGATTATATTGTGTGCATGTTGTGTATTTTGTACTTCTGGGTACGGATTTTTTCTTGCTGCGCTGGATCCTGTTTTTTCCCCCTTTTGGATACTTTGTACTTCCCAAAATATTTGGGATTTTTTTTCTTATTATTATTATTATCATCCATTATATATTTTTCTTTATCCACCAATTTAGCGCTTGTGACCTTTTGTTGTTTTTTGCAGTGTGCAACAAAGATTGTTAAACATCCAAATTATTAATACTGTATTTGGATTTAGCTAATAAAACAACAAAACATCATGAGGTTACTCTTAGTTGAATTGAACGGTGTCCATGCCTCACTGTACCCGTGTCTCACTGTGCCCGTGTCTCACTGTGCCCATGCTTCAATCACTGTGCCCGTACCTGATGCAGATTTTCATGGTATACGGATTTTACTGCTACACCGGTGGCCATTCCAGTATTCAAAAGCCGCGCCTCCTCCTCGTCTGTGATAGGCGGAACACTCAATTTCCCAGCATTCAGTGTTCCGCCTATCATGGTCATCCTCATAACACAGACGAGGATGAGAGGATGTCCGTGATAGGCTGAATACTGCCTGCTGTGAAATTGAGTGTTCCGCCTATCACAGACGACGAGGACTCGGGAGGCGCGGCTTTTGAACACTGCAATGGCCGCCGTCTGTCTGCATGACACGCTGATCAGGTAGGCAGACGGCGGCTGCAGCGAGTAGATGTAATTGGGGTAACGCTGCCCAGTGCTATTCCGGATACGCCCCCTGCAGTCCTGCTACGGAAACTTTGAAGGGAAAAATAAATAAATAAATAAATAATTTTTCAAAAAAAATAAATAAAAAAAAATCTAAAAAAATCGATTTTCTTCAAAACTGAATCGATTTGAGCTCAAAACTCGATTCAAGATTAAAATCGATTTTTTTCCCAGCCCTATGATGAGGTGGCACTTATGGGCACTTATGGGCACTGATTAAGTGGCACTCATGAGGAGGCACCGATGAGCACTGATAGGCAGCACTGATGGGTGGCACTGTGGGTACTGATAGGCAGCACTGGTGGGCACTGATGGGAGGCAATAATGGGCACTGATGGGCAGCAATGATGGGCATTTATGGGCACCAATGATGGGCATTGGTGGGCAGCACTGATAGCCAGCACTGACTGGTATCACTAATGGGCACAGATTGGTGGCACTTGTGGGCACTGATTGCTGGCACTGGTGGTGCTGTATTGTAATGAGGATGGAAGGAAATTCTGGACAGCCGCACTCCAAAAAAATAATTTGCCTTTAACTATAAAATAGGATCAAAAATACATGCCACAGCAGAACGGACAGAAGAGCTGACGCGTTTCACAATTTCAATTAGTGCTTTGTCATAGCTAACAATCACAAAAATGAATTTCAAATAAATACTCATCTCTATTGACCATGTGACCGAGAAAGAGGTTAATTAAATCTAATTAACAAATTGGTAATTGACAACTTCTGTGGACAAAAGTCAAAAGTCTAAACTAAAGAATGTGATTGAAAAAATGCCCATAAATGTTCCTAGTGAAATTAAATAAAAATAAGAATAAGTATACATGTGTATAAATATATATAAATATATGTGTTATCCCCATACATGAGTTTTTGTAATAAGTAATAATATATATATATATATGTCTATTTATTCCTAATAGATCTAAAACGCATAGAAAAGGTAGTGTATATATATATATATATACTGTATACATGGACATATGTGTAGAAGCGTGAACATGTATATATACATAGATGAAGAAAGTGTGAAGAATCGCCAGTACTTATGAATAAGTTTGGACGTGAAAATTGTGCTGTATTGTAATCAGCTCTTTACAGAGATCGGCGTCGTGTCATGTCCTAGCAACATGGCGTGGCCGCAATCGCTACGGGTGCGCAGGAGCGACCATTCGGGTGCGCCGTCATATGACGTCCAGCAGCAATTGGTTAACATATATATATATATATATATATATATATATATATGTTTAAATTCAACGTACACTCCCCAGCAACTTTATGAGGTACACCTTGCTTATTATTGACATAATTCACACACGGAGCTGTGGCTCCGCTCCGCCCCCTCTGACTCCTGATTGGCTCACACAGATCAGCGGCTGCAGCTGATTGGCTGCAGCCACCAGTCAGGGCCCTTCGTCATAAGTCGACCAAACAATCGACGGACCGGTCCCCACTGAACTGGCCAAATTTGGATCAGTATATGGCCAGCGTTAAAGTGGAACTTCACAGGCCCTCTTGCTTTTTTCCCCCTTTCTTCTTACCTGTTGAGTTGATTTCAATTCATACTCACCTGCATTGAAGGCAAAAGCAGGGCTTTTGTTCTCAGACAATAGGTGCAGGAACTCTCCCTTTCCAAGTCACCCCCTTGTCTCCACCCCCTTCCTATCTCCTGCACCATTCCCTGGTTCCACCTCTACCCACCTCCCAGCACCGCCCCTTTTAGAGAATACAGAGCCAAGTAACAATTGTGGTAATAAGTAATTTGTATGGAATTTGCTATGATAACAAGAAAAGCAGTAAACTAGATCCCATGCAGCCAGCAACAATAGACCCCCCCCAGCAACAATGGACCACCCACAACAAAATACTCCCTCCCCCAGCAATAAAAAAAAACCCCAGCAGCAATAACAGATCTCCATGCAGCCAGCACCAATAGACTCTTCAGCAGCCAGCAACAATAGACCCCCCCCCCCCGGGCAACAATGGATCACCAGCAACAAAATACTCCCTCCCCCAGCAACAATGGATTTCCCTGCAGCCAGCATCATTAGATCACTCCTAGCAACAGCTGACCCCCAGCAACACAAGACCCACCCTCAGCAACAGTGGATCTCCCACCAGCAACAATAGACCTCCTTAGCAACAATAGACCCCCTGCCGCCCCACAAAAATAGACCCCTTCCAGCGGCAATAGATCCCCCAGCTGCTAGCATCAATAGACCCTGAACCCCTTGCCATTACATACATTCAGTGCTGGAGGTGCCGGAACTGCGTTCCCCCACATTCCCACTGAAAAAAAGCCCTGGGCAAAAGTATTATATCCCAATCGGGGCACACTGTGAAATCCCATCCATCACACGAGTCAGTGGTTTTTAACCCCACATGGTGCACTCTACACATACTTCACACACACATTCATTTATCACCCATTCCAACACCCATTACTCGTCATCCTTTCTAATCACTTCATTCATCAGTATGATGTTCACTCCGTATCTATTCATTCATCATACCCACCACCATATTAATGGTTTTGGTATATTAACATTACCAACAATATGATAACCAGATTTAGCATTAATAATACAAACACACCCCATTATATTTTCATACATGCCTATGCCAAGATCCCAATAGTACACCATTATCTTACACTATCGCTATTAAATTACATATTTAATCATTACAGGTGTCGTCCATCCCTCCCCCCCCCCTGTAGGTCCACACCTGTGACTCCTCGCAAGACTCTGTTGGTTGGCTCCCACCTGGAGAAATGGGGGACGACTCATGAGGATTTCCGGATCATTATATGCACCACAGTCATCATCTCTGGTTATGTGCCATCATATTACGCTTCGAGCGGTAAATATATCCCTACTACCTTTACAACAGATGTCAGTATTTTGTCAGAGTGCCAGAATCCTAATATTTTTCTGATATATCTCACCAGAGTACAAATCCCCTTGAAGAAGACTGTGATTGGTCGAAACGCATCGGGATACTCATATGGAAGTCACTTCATTAATGGCACATTATGTACTGTACTGTATCGTTGATTACCGTATATACTTGAGTATAAGCCGAGTTTTTCAGCACATTTTTTTGTGCTGAAAATGCCCCCCTCGGCTTATACTTGAGTCATCTTTTTGCGCCTGATCTTCCGTAATTTAGGGACCCGTTACCGGCTGGCCCCTGGACCCCAAACTTAGCACACATATAGCCCCACTCTTCCTCTACAAGTGTGCAAAGTTTGTTGTCCGGGGAACCTACGGCCGGGGAGCACCGATTTTTCAAAGCCGGGAACCCCTTCTATAGACTCCTATGTTAAACGGTCATTTCTCTGGTGACTTTGAGGACCCGGTACCGGCCGGTCGTAGGTCCCCTGGACCCGAAACTTGGCACACATGTAGCCCCATTTCTTCTCCACAAGTGTGGTAAAGTTTGTTGTCTGGAAAACCTACGGCCGGGGAGCACCGATTTTTCAAAGCCGGGCACCCCTTCCATAGTCTCCCATGTTAAACGTCAGTCTAGTCATGGGCACAGTGAGGCATGGGCACAGTGAGGCATGGACACAGTGAGGCATGGACACAGTGAGGCATGGGCACAGTGAGGCATGGACATAGTGAGGCATGCACATGGACACAGTGAGGCAAAGTGAGGCACAGTGAGGCATGCAGATGGACACCCTAGGCTTATACTCGAGTCAATGCGTTTCCCAGTTTTTTTGTGGTAAAATTAGGTGCCTCGGCTTATATTCGGGTCGGCTTATACTCAAGTATATATGGTATTTTTCTGATATATCTCACCAGAGTACAAATCCCCTTGAAGAAGACCGTGATTGGTCGAAACGCGTTGGAGTACTCAAATAGAAGTCACTTCATTAATGGCACATTATGGACTGTACTGTATCCTTGATTAGTATATTACTGTTGGTACATGTCTTACACTGTCTGTAACCAGAGTTTACCATTTTTAACATTATAACCATTTTGTATCTTCTTTCATTGTATACAAAATTTAAAGATTTCATGTTATTACAATGTCATCTTTTTGATTTTAAGACACTATGTCCCCCCCCCCCCCCCCCCGGGGGAACTTTTCCATAAATTTTTTTTTTTGCAACTTTTTGGGGTGTGCGGCCCTTGGACTCGCAATACATGCGTTTTTTCCAGTTCCGTGTTTTTTAACCCTGTCCTCAAGTACCCCCAACAGGCCATGTTTTGGGAATTTCTCTTAGATAAAATAGCTGTCCAAAATACCAAACCATTGACTCTGATTTAAAGCACTTGTGCAAGATAAAGGAAAACCTGCGAACATGGCCTGTTGGGGGCACTTGAGGACAGAGTTGAGAACCACTGACATGAGTAATAGCAGCCTCAGCCTAACTCCATCTAAGCCACACCACCAATGCATTTCGCCCCACCCACAGGGCTTAGTCATGGATCTCAAGCCCTGGTGGATGGGGCAAAACACGTCAGGCAGTGGCTTAGGCTGCTATTACCCGTGTGACGGACGGGCTTGCTTGGTATGGGTGATCAGGATATTTCTTTTGCCTATAGTCTGCATAGAGTCAGGACGGACTTTTTACCTGGCCTGCACCCACAGCAGAACCTATCAGACATAGTTATAGCCTGAGCGGAGACCCAAAGCATTACGTAGGTTCACCTGCATTGGAAACATACCCAGCTCCATTTATGAACACAGTTATGATTTATTTCCAAATGTCACACCATGCAACTGTATGTAAATCATTTGCATTTCCTTATTTTGCCAACATTACAGTCCCAGATCCTGGGATTCCGTTAATCCCCCCCCCCCCCATGAGCCACATTTTCACTCTATCTGGTCTCCCACAGTACACAGAACATGGAAATGCAATTATTTTAGTAAATATAAATTGCTAAATACTGTTTCTCATCAGCAGTATATAGCAGTCTTGTGACTTCTATCAGTGTCTGGTTAAAGCTTGTAGGAGGAGTTTTCATTCTCCTCTGACTGTCCTATGAGGCTGCAGGACTCATGGCCCTCTGTCTAAACAGTGCTGATTGGCCCTGCTGATTCACCCCCCCCCCCCCCCGAAAAAAAAAAAAAACTCTTTAGCAATACACATCAAACTGAGCATGTGCAGAATTACTCCAAAGGCTCTGTTTTATCAGGAGATGGATTGGGGACAGTGGAAGAAGGGGAGGATCAGAAAAGACAGGATCAAACAGCATTTTACATAATGCAGAGGATTAACTCCTTAGGTTCCACAGTGAATATAACAAGCATGCTTTACTGTATATATACAGACTGATTTTACTGTTGCGGGTTTAGTAACACTTTAAGGATGGGCACACCGAAATCACTTAATGGGGTGATTCCACCCAGACCCCACCTTTAATTACAAAAGGATAGTCCATCACACTCACTTTTTAAGTTATGAATTTAAAATGCTAGCCTCTAAACTAAAATACATGAACACTATAATTGGTAGTACCATCATCCAGAAATTTGAGTACCGTATATACTCGAGTATAAGCCGAGTTTTTCAGCACATTTTTTTGTGCTGAAAATGCCCCCCTCAGCTTATACTCAAGTCTGTTTCCGACTTCATTTTTTGCTGATCCTGGCCATCCATAGGTCCCGCTACTGGCCTTCATTTATATCATATATTTAGGAAGTAGGTCCATTTACATGCATGTCCCCCCTGGTTGCCGCGGGAGACCCTGATTGGTGACCCTTGCTGTCCTCAACCGGCGGGGCTTTTTTTAGGTAAGCAGCTTAGCCCTTGGTCCCCAATCCACATATCGTTGCTCTTGTTAATTGTATAATTGATTGACTGTCAATCCAATTACAGATATTTTCCTGACGAAGCGGCACTGGCCGCGAAACTAGTTGAGATGATTGTCGTGACCCTCAATCCCACTGTGATCTTCCCCCTGTGGGGATCATTATACTGGTGATGCGGATGGTTTGTACACTATTATGTGTCTTATTGATGTTGTTTTAATAAACTTTCAATTAATTGCTTCATATCCGCATTCTTACATTTGATTCCACCCATTCACCGGTACCCGCAATAGTCCAATTGCCCCCCCTTTGGTTTGGGGACCAAAGACCCGATTTCTATACACTTTGTAAGTTAGTTGAGCCCATACCCCGCCATTTTACCATGCAGGGACCACCCACTGGTAGACTTGATCTTTGCAGTTAACGCCCTTTTGAGTTACTGAGCATGTGCAGTAATTCAAACAAGGCTAATTCTGTTATCCCTGGACAGGGCCCGGGACACAGCATTGGTGGGACAGAGGGCCAAAATGTGGGCCACTCCTGGCAAATCCTGGATAATTGGCCTTTATGTTTTTGCAAAATTTGTGAAAAGTGTTATGAACCAGATTGTGGCAGAATTAACACGACCATCTGTTGCAGTATTAGGAAGTGATTTGGATCACCCTTTTTAAACAGGTGCAAATATCTGACAATAAATTCTTAAATGCTTTTCTGAAAGAGATGTTCGTCCTTCTTTAAGGTCTCCCTTAAAGCGCTCGTACAGATCTGAAGACATCATATTTATGACACACGAGAGGTTATGCATTCGTATGATATCTGATTTTACTGAAAAAGTCATACATTATATATTGGCTATAGAACAAAGGGAAGGGATGGGGCTGTTTTATGGTTACATGACTACGAAACAAAACAGGTTTTGTTTATCACTTAACAGGAGATGGATACCTGGTCATAAAGCATTGCCTGAGGTTAAAAACAAGATTCCAGGCTTGACCAACAACAACATAATGGGGGGGGGGGGGGGGGGGTGATATACAAACATTCTTACATACCATACAGATACAAGAGGGAATATACAGTTAAGCAAGAAAAAAAGACATTTCAGATGGCGGCGTAATTCATATATATTATTACAATTATATCATATAGGGGAATCAGGACCTCCATCCTCCTCTAGTGATGTAAAGATCTATAACTAATCCAGAATAACTAATATTTCCTTTCACTATATACATCTTTAGTTATCACTAGAGGGATCACAATAAGGAGGAAGGAGGTCCTGATTCTTCTATATAGATCTTTACATCACTAGAGGAGGAAGGGGGTCCTGATTCCTCTATATAGATCTTTACATCACTAGAGGAGGAAGGGGGTCCCCATTCCTCTATATAGATCTTTACATCACTAGAGGAGGAAGGGGGTCCTGATTCTTCTATATAGATCTTTACATCACTAGAGGAGGAAGGGGGTCCTGATTCTTCTATATAGATCTTTACATCACTAGAGGAGGAAGGGGGTCCTGATTCCTCTATATAGATCTTTACATCACTAGAGGAGGAAGGGGGTCCTGATTCTCTATATAGATCTTTACATCACTAGAGGAGGAAGGGGGTCCTGATTCTTCTATATAGATCTTTACATCACTAGAGGAGGAAGGGGGTCCTGATTTCTCTATATAGATCTTTACATCACTAGAGGAGGAAGGGGGTCCTGATTCCTCTATATAGATCTTTACATCACTAGAGGAGGAAGGGGGTCCTGATTCCTCTATATAGATCTTTACATCACTAGAGGAGGAAGGGGGTCCTGATTTCTCTATATAGATCTTTACATCACTAGAGGAGGAAGGGGGTCCTGATTTCTCTATATAGATCTTTACATCACTAGAGGAGGAAGGGGGTCCTGATTCCTCTATATAGATCTTTACATCACTAGAGGAGGAAGGGGGTCCTGATTCTTCTATATAGATCTTTACATCACTAGAGGAGGAAGGGGGTCCTGATTCCTCTATATAGATCTTTACATCACTAGAGGAGGAAGGGGGTCCTGATTTCTCTATATAGATCTTTACATCACTAGAGGAGGAAGGGGTCCTGATTCCTCTATATAGATCTTTACATCACTAGAGGAGGAAGGGGGTCCTGATTCCTCTATATAGATCTTTACATCACTAGAGGAGGAAGGGGGTCCTGATTCCTCTATATAGATCTTTACATCACTAGAGGAGGAAGGGGGTCCTGATTCTTCTATATAGATCTTTACATCACTAGAGGAGGAAGGGGGTCCTGATTCTTCTATATAGATCTTTACATCACTAGAGGAGGAAGGGGGTCCTGATTCCTCTATATAGATCTTTACATCACTAGAGGAGGAAGGGGGTCCTGATTCCTCTATATAGATCTTTACATCACTAGAGGAGGAAGGGGGTCCTGATTTCTCTATATAGATCTTTACATCACTAGAGGAGGAAGGGGGTCCTGATTCCTCTATATAGATCTTTACATCACTAGAGGAGGAAGGGGGTCCTGATTCCTCTATATAGATCTTTACATCACTAGAGGAAGAAGGGGGTCCTGATTCCTCTATATAGATCTTTACATCACTAGAGGAGGAAGGGGGTCCTGATTTCTCTATATAGATCTTTACATCACTAGAGGAGGAAGGGGGTCCTGATTCCTCTATATAGATCTTTACATCACTAGAGGAGGAAGGGGGTCCTGATTCCTCTATATAGATCTTTACATCACTAGAGGAGGAAGGGGTCCTGATTCCTCTATATAGATCTTTACATCACTAGAGGAGGAAGGGGGTCCCCATTCCTCTATTTAGATCTTTACATCACTAGAGGAGGAAGGGGGTCCTGATTCCTCTATATAGATCTTTACACTAGAGGAGGAAGGGGGTCCTAATTCTTCTATATAGATCTTTACATCACTAGAGGAGGAAGGGGGTCCTGATTCCTCTATATAGATCTTTACATCACTAGAGGAGGAAGGGGGTCCTGATTCCTCTATATAGATCTTTACATCACTAGAGGAGGAAGGGGGTCCTGATTCTTCTATATAGATCTTTACATCACTAGAGGAGGAAGGGGGTCCTGATTTCTCTATATAGATCTTTACATCACTAGAGGAGGAAGGGGGTCCTGATTCCTCTATATAGATCTTTACATCACTAGAGGAGGAAGGGGGTCCTGATTCTTCTATATAGATCTTTACATCACTAGAGGAGGAAGGGGGTCCTGATTCCTCTATATAGATCTTTACATCACTAGAGGAGGAAGGGGGTCCTGATTCCTCTATATAGATCTTTACATCACTAGAGGAGGAAGGGGGTCCTGATTCCTCTATATAGATCTTTACATCACTAGAGGAGGAAGGGGGTCCTGATTTCTCTATATAGATCTTTACATCACTAGAGGAGGAAGGGGGTCCTGATTTCTCTATATAGATCTTTACATCACTAGAGGAGGAAGGGGGTCCTGATTCCTCTATATAGATCTTTACATCACTAGAGGAGGAAGGGGGTCCTGATTCCTCTATATAGATCTTTACATCACTAGAGGAGGAAGGGGGTCCTGATTCCTCTATATAGATCTTTACATCACTAGAGGAGGAAGGGGGTCCCCATTCCTCTATATAGATCTTTACATCACTAGAGGAGGAAGGGGGTCCTGATTCTTCTATATAGATCTTTACATCACTAGAGGAGGAAGGGGGTCCTCATTCTTCTATATAGATCTTTACATCACTAGAGGAGGAAGGGGGTCCTGATTCCTCTATATAGATCTTTACATCACTAGAGGAGGAAGGGGGTCCTGATTTTTCTATATAGATCTTTACATCACTAGAGGAGGAAGGGGGTCCTGATTTCTCTATATAGATCTTTACATCACTAGAGGAGGAAGGGGGTCCTGATTCCTCTATATAGATCTTTACATCACTAGAGGAGGAAGGGGGTCCTGATTCTTCTATATAGATCTTTACATCACTAGAGGAGGAAGGGGGTCCTGATTCCTCTATATAGATCTTTACATCACTAGAGGAGGAAGGGGGTCCTGATTCCTCTATATAGATCTTTACATCACTAGAGGAGGAAGGGGGTCCTGATTCCTCTATATAGATCTTTACATCACTAGAGGAGGAAGGGGGTCCTGATTCCTCTATATAGATCTTTACATCACTAGAGGAGGAAGGGGGTCCTGATTCTTCTATATAGATCTTTACATCACTAGAGGAGGAAGGGGGTCCTGATTCCTCTATATAGATCTTTACATCACTAGAGGAGGAAGGGGGTCCTGATTCTTCTATATAGATCTTTACATCACTAGAGGAGGAAGGGGGTCCTGATTTCTCTATATAGATCTTTACATCACTAGAGGAGGAAGGGGGTCCTGATTCCTCTATATAGATCTTTACATCACTAGAGGAGGAAGGGGGTCCTGATTCTTCTATATAGATCTTTACATCACTAGAGGAGGAAGGGGGTCCTGATTTCTCTATATAGATCTTTACATCACTAGAGGAGGAAGGGGGTCCTGATTCTTCTATATAGATCTTTACATCACTAGAGGAGGAAGGGGGTCCTGATTCTTCTATATAGATGTTTACATCACTAGAGGAGGAAGGGGGTCCTGATTCTTCTATATAGATCTTTACATCACTAGAGGAGGAAGGGGGTCCTGATTTCTCTATATAGATCTTTACATCACTAGAGGAGGAAGGGGGTCCTGATTCCTCTATATAGATCTTTACATCACTAGAGGAGGAAGGGGGTCCTGATTCTTCTATATAGATCTTTACATCACTAGAGGAGGAAGGGGGTCCTGATTCCTCTATATAGATCTTTACATCACTAGAGGAGGAAGGGGGTCCTGATTCCTCTATATAGATCTTTACATCACTAGAGGAGGAAGGGGGTCCTGATTCTTCTATATAGATCTTTACATCACTAGAGGAGGAAGGGGGTCCTGATTCCTCTATATAGATCTTTACATCACTAGAGGAGGAAGGGGGTCCTGATTCCTCTATATAGATCTTTACATCACTAGAGGAGGAAGGGGGTCCTGATTCCTCTATATAGATCTTTACATCACTAGAGGAGGAAGGGGGTCCTGATTCTTCTATATAGATCTTTACATCACTAGAGGAGGAAGGGGGTCCTGATTCCTCTATATAGATCTTTACATCACTAGAGGAGGAAGGGGGTCCTGATTCTTCTATATAGATCTTTACATCACTAGAGGAGGAAGGGGGTCCTGATTCCTCTATATAGATCTTTACATCACTAGAGGAGGAAGGGGGTCCTGATTCTTCTATATAGATCTTTACATCACTAGAGGAGGAAGGGGGTCCTCATTCTTCTATATAGATCTTTACATCACTAGAGGAGGAAGGGGGTCCTGATTCCTCTATATAGATCTTTACATCACTAGAGGAGGAAGGGGGTCCTGATTCCTCTATATAGATCTTTACATCACTAGAGGAGGAAGGGGGTCCTGATTCCTCTATATAGATCTTTACATCACTAGAGGAAGAAGGGGGTCCTGATTCCTCTATATAGATCTTATCATCACTAGAGGAGGAAGTTCGATAAACATTTACAATTTTGCAAATGTTGGTTTCTTTTTTCTCCAAAATCAAGAACATGGGAACATGACCTCAAACTAACTGGAGAGAAGTTCAAAACTAGCTTTAGGAAGTAGTGGCTGATGCTATGCAGAAGATGACGGTCTTGTAGATATCTGGTTGAAGTCGGGTCAGACTGTGTGTTAGAGCCCATTCACACAGGGGCAACACGACTTCCAGCGCGTCTTTGGGAGGCAACTTGGACACGACTTGAGCATGAATCACAGCGCGACTCCAGGCAACTTCAAGTTGCCTCCAGGACAGGAAGCTTTCCAGTGGCCAATCAAAGAATAATCAGCTCTGTGGGAGGGAGGGGGG